>JACCPG010009844.1:0-50757 GCA_016069955.1 Drepana arcuata | reverse complement strand
AGTCGGGATTCGAACTTGCGACCTTTGCGTCGCAGGCAACTGCACGAACCACTCGGCCACCACGGCTTTATTCAGCTTCTTATCTTATACAATCAAAATTGAAATGCAAACGTAGTGAGTGTAAAGCCGCCAGAAAGCGCAGTCTCGCCGCGCCGCGGGCCCCACCTGTCACTCAGTAGCCGAAATTCAAAACACTTATCCACACGCCACTCGTGTAATTACTGCCCATTTGCTCATGTACTGTGGTATGTCCAGTGGACGAGATGGGTGAGATTTCCGTTCGGAATTAACTTAATTACTGGTGAATAAGATGCTTTTGTGGCCGAGTTTATGCCCTGATAACAGGATCATGGTGGTCTGCACCTAGCAGTAGGGTTTCTCTGCATATTTTTTTTTCCTTACCTCATTCACCGCGTAGGAACACAACACAAAAAATTGTGTTATTTGGCTACGGACTTCTTTAAGGTGGAGGTCCTGTCCCAGTCGGGCAGCTCCGAACTTGAAAGGGAAACCCGTTATGCCCTACCTCTCTTAATTCTATACATTTAAATAGACGTATAAACAAATTGAGTGAACTCATTAGTAATTGGATTTGCAAGTGCATGTTACAAACTCCTTCGCGTTAAAAAAGCTTAACGAATTTTAATGAATTTATAATGAATATCGATTAAATTGGCACATCAATATCTTTACTTATTTTCGCGCTTCACGTCTTCCCATAACCCACACACCCAGTTTTCACCGATCATATTTTGGGTGCCAACGTGACTGAGTATATATTAGGTTAGGTAAATTTAATTTCTTCTTTAAAGGCGTATGTATAGCTGTGCTTGAGTAACGGCGATGGACTCGCGATCTGTCACGTTGGCACCTAATATACCTCTGGCGGAAAGTGGGTGTGTGGGTATTACCTATACACCTCTGCCTACCCCTTCGGGGACCCTAGTGGAAGGCGTGAGCATATATTATTTATTATAATTTCCTCTCGATGTTTTCCTTCACTATAAAGCTCGTGGAGTGACTAATAACTATACTTAAGTTCAGAGACCTCATTGGTACAGTATGGAATCGAACTTGCAATCTTTGTGTTGCAGACTTTTGAATGCTTGAGGAAATCTTATTATTATTATTTATATTTATACATATGTATGTATATAAAACACAAAAATGCTAATCACTGAAAAAAGTTACTCAAAACAAACGCAAAAAAGAATTCCGTTACATCGTTTTTTGCTAATACACTATATAATTAATATAAACAAACTGTTTATATCGTGAACCCAGTTAATGGTTTAAACCCAAAACTTACGAGTTCGCAACAAAAAGTGTCCGATAACGGCATTGCACAGACGCTAATCCGGCCATTAAGAAATCAACGGTGTATATAAAATCTGAAAACAAGCCGAGGCAGTGTCCCCCGCGGACCACGGATGACAATAGGGATACAAAAAAAAACCAAAGAGATTGGTCCGAGACAAGCGAAACGCGAGCCAAAAAACTCGATTATAAAAAGTACAAAAAGATATTGTAACTGATGAGAAAAAAATCGAATCGATATCGAATCGCGCGGTCATCGAGATCGGGCGGTTCGGAACGTGCGTGACAGTGCACGAGCAGAGAATCGAATCGATCCGAACGGCGCGTGGCGGTCTATGCAAAAATCGATTTTTAATTCCGTTCGAAATACAAAACGTAGAGCAATTGTTTCTGGCTCGAAAATCGGGACTTTTTGCCATTTATGAAATTAATCGATTTTTATTTTAAATTTCGATTTGCTAGGTAAAAGCGTGAAGGAAATTAACGACCTAAATGCTTAACTTAAAAATACGGTTAAATTGAAAAATTACCCCCATTTTGAAGTTATTAAGTGAATATTGCTGATTCTACATTGAAATCCTAATAGTGGATCCGAAGTAGTCGCGGGTTCGATTCTCACAGATAGAAATTGGTGTCATGAAGATGTGACCTTTTGTTTTATAATTATGTACCTTAGTCTTGCATGAAGCGCAACGTAAGGGACACAGGAAACACTTATTTAACGTCACATACTAAATAGCTGAACCTTTCAAGAAGGCATAAATTTTTTTCTGCAGTGTTCGATTTGCACCCTTAGTGCTGCAAGCGCATTTAGGCGGTAAACGCTTACCACCAGCTTAGCCTTAAAGCTTACCACCCTGCTTAGTGGTATGAAAAATGGGTGAATGTTTATTATATAACACATCTAAAATTATTATTCATAACGAGTAAAAAGTAAAACACTTTCCCACGGCTACCGACCTAGGAACGAAAAAGCCGGCCAAGTGCAAAGTGTATTGAGGATACCGTATACAAAAGAGGAAACTTACTCTACTCTCATTGATCTTATTAAAGGAGAGTGTAGACCATTTCAAAGATCGGTTTGAAAACAAGTCTCTTAAAATCCAGTAAATAATTAGTTGTATATCCTCACACCTTCCGACAAGGTGCAGAGGTGTATATTTTATATAGAGATATATTTTAGGTGCTAGCTTGACAGATGGCGAGTCCATCGCCGTTACTCGAGCACGACTATACATACGCCTTTGAATTGCTTCTCAGACGTATGCAGGTTTCCTCTCGATTTTTTCCTTCACCTTAAAGCTGGTGACTAATCACTGTACTTAAGTTCCGAAAAACTCATTACAGTACAGGTGGCCAAGTAGGTTGAGTACCTACTTGGCCACCGCCAAATACAAGGAAGCCGGTCCCGCTATTTCCCAACGGATCCTTAAACGGACAAGAGGGAGTTAAATAGGGGGTTGGAAATGGCACCCCCTGCGCACACGCCAGTGTTTTTCTTCGCTTACGAAGCTCAATATTTTCAGAGCCTAAAACAACATAGAGGGAGATTTTCACCGGTGTTTTTACATCGCGATGTCGTCGGTTTATTCGTTGAACCTATTATCATTGTAATCTCGTACCTTCGCAATAAGGGTGGTGCTAACATACCGAAATATTACTCCAGCGAAAAGAGAGTTCGTGCTACCTTACCTACCGTACCTTTGCCTACCCCTTCGGAGATACTTGTAAGAAAATCAGGTCCCGAAAGGGTACAGCGAAGACAAGCCTATCACCGTTGCTTGACAAAGAATTAATAGAATTTACGCAAGCTTCCTTAGGATATTTCCTTCACCGTAAAGCTCGTGGTATTAAAAAATCAAGGTAGTTAAGTTAATAAAAACTTATTGGTACATACCACGGTGGTAGAACCCACAGCTCTTGTTCAAAGTGTCAACTTAAGCCACTTACGTTCACGGGTCTTTTAAATAAAAGTGGAGAGTACAAAATAAAATTAAATTACTATGTTAAATACATTTCGATGTATAATAGCGCTCTCATTTAGCGAGCTAGTGTCGCTTCTACGCAGATATTATACTGTGCCATCGATAGGGTTGCCACGTTGAGTTTACGTTAAATCAAAGCCATAGTCAGGTTACAATATTACTTGTACCAATTGCAGATTCGTGGTGGTCGAGTGAATCTAGCAGCCAATAACAACCTGCAACACAAGGATAGCAATTTCGAATCCCGACTGTACCAATGAGTTTTTCTGAAAAGAAAAGTAGATTCTTAAGTACAGTGATTAGTCACACCACGAGCTTTACGGTGAAGGAAAACATCGAGAGGAACCCTTTATACGGTTGAGAAGTTTAAAACCGTATGTATAGTGCTGGAGTAACGGCGATGGACTCGCCATCTGTCACGTTGGCACCTAATATACCTCTGGCGGAAAGTGGGTGTGTGGGTATTACCTATATCCTCACGCCTTCCCACAAGGATCCCCCCTTGTGGGAAGGCGTGAGGATATTTATTTTTATATTCGTGCACGGGAAACGGCGGTGGACTCGCAATTTGTCAGCTAAACACCTAAACTATATATATCCTGCGAAAAGTGGGTGTATGGGTACTACACACTCCAGTTTACGCCTTTAGGGAACCCTGTCGGAAGTCGGGAAGATATATACAATTACAAACAATCTTAATATACCTAATACCCGGGACAATTCCACCCAAATTAAACTAGTCCCAAATTAAGCAAAGCTTGTGTTATGGTAACTAGACAACTATATATTTACTTATATAGATAGATATATAAATAAATACATAGGACATCCAAGGCTAAGGTATGAATACGCGTGTTCATCACACAAATATCTGCCCTCAGCGGGATTCAAACCCGCGACCTCAAGTTTCCCAGTCAGGAGCTCTAACCACTAGACCAGACGGTCGTCCTTCTATCAAATTTATCCTTTTAAAAATTACTGTATAGATGTACTCTGGTGCGACAGCCCTACGAGTACAGAGTTGGGGGCTGCTGTTTTTTCATTTAGGAATATTTTCCTTGGCACACGATATTTTTTCAGCATGTTTTTCCAGTTGTAAGATAAACTACACTCCATCAAACGTATATTTTTTACGTTTCGTCTCTATACGTTGAAATTTTTACATAAAACACGGTTACCATTTAAGCGATTCGATAATGCTCGTGTTTTTAAATCGAACGGTTCCGTTTGACCTAGCCTGGCCATATAAGTTACTTGTACATTTTCTCAAACATATCATCAAATCGAGTCCCTCACTGGGTAGCGCTAGATCTCTCAACACTTACATACCTCTTTCGCTTCGTCCACCAGTCTTTGCATACATACTCGCCTGTTTTGGGTACTTTTGAAGCGCCATCCTCAAATGTCCGGTCAATTTGATACCTGGATCATGGATGGATGGTTGGAACGTGATCTTCCTCTGCCTTTTCTTCTATAGAATTTCGGACTATCTCGTTTCCTTTAATAAATATAAAAACTTCTGATTTCGCATACAAGACCGATAATAGGTGAATAGCTTAAGTAGTCTCCTGCAAAGTCTAGACTGCAGTGTCAAATCCGCATGCTTGACCATCATATCACGAGCTATATGATGAAGGAAACCTGAACACTACATCTTAAAATGAATTCAAACAAGTTCTAACGTTGCGTCTGAGAGATGGCGACTAGCCATCAGCCACGTTGGCCCCTAAATATGTCTTCGGAAAATTGAGGAAAATTACACCTCTGTAGTCTTCTTTAATATACCTACGTTCCAAAAAGAGATATTGGTCTTGCTCGAGCTGAGCAGCACTCTACCTTAAAGAAATTATCGCACACGGTACAAGATCGCCATACGCGAATAGTGATTTGATCCTGCCATAACGTTTCCAAAAACTTCATAGGTTCGGGTGTATCCATTAATTATGTGAGGTTAATTTCTACTCCCTCTACTCTCAGTGAGAGGTTTTATTCAACCCCTAATCTCGCGTGACATTTTAGAAGATACTCACTTAAAAAAAATGTATTTGTGCTTGATCGCGTGAGCGATGATTAACATTTATTTAAAAAATAATCTATTTGCTTAAAAGTATATTAGTGTGGGAAAACACTTAATTGAATTAAAGTTTTCTCGCAATTTTCCTTACGAAAAACTAGGTACATACGTGATATTTGCCGAGACCACCATGTCGTCCACGTAAAATTGGGTGAGGTCCGTCTTGCCCCCCACCCCCCCAGCCCCTTCAGCCTCATATTATAAATAGACGTAGTAGGATCGGCTCGTTCCTTAATCTGCTAGCACAGCAACTTCGCCCATCATAAGGTAGGCAACGCGCGGCTGTATGTATACCTATAGGCTACGGTAACCGTTTACCATTAAGTAGGCCTTTCTAGTATAAAAAGGTGTTACCGTTATTAGATTAAGTTGGTGTTGCCGACAACGGCGTGGTGACCGTGACGTAACGGGCGAATGGCTGCGCCTGCGCAATTGATTGAGATGAGACGGATTAAGGTTCTTTCTACATACTACTAGCTGTGTGTTGCGGTTTCACACGTGTAAGCTTCGGTTACATTCGTAGGTTTTTGTTATTAAAACAGATTCTATATGTTAATCTATTTTATTTTTTATATTTATAATATAAATAAGCAGGAGAACTGATGTACATACATATGTGTGGACTGTAGATAGAATTAAATAAAATGCTTTTATTAGTAGTCTAGAGAGAACTGGCGCTCCATTCTCTCTGTTTACCCCGTAAGGGACTCGGCGTGATGATAGATATGTATGTATGTATGGTATGCTTTACGGTGAAGGAAAACATCGAGAGGAAACCTGCATACGTCTGAGAAGAAATTCAAAGGCGTATGTATAGTCGTGCTTGAGTAACGGTGACTAACTAACTTTCACGTTGGCACCTAATATACCTCTGGCGGAAAGTGGGTGTGTGGGTATTACCTATACATCTCTGCCTACCCCTCGGGGACCCTTGTGGGAAGGCATAAGGATATATTATTATTATCAACATTAATATAATATCAATGAATATGTGCGGATACGTGTACAGGCAGGCGAGGATCTTTAGTAACCAACCCCTTTGCAATCGTAGTCAGGTGGGACACGTTAAATGGTGAATTAAACAGTCTTGATACTTAATGTATTTTTTTATATGCATCAACAACACTGAGTCCCTTGTGGTGCAAACCGATGGAAAATATTAGGTAAAAATTACGTAATATTATTAGGTTCTAAAAACAAATATTTGTAAGCTTGTTAAATAGATATGTAAGTCTAGAGAGAACTCTACCCTCTCTGCCCCGTTAGGGACTCGGCGTGATGATATGTATATTATGTATGTAAGCTTCAGCAACTCAAGGTTTGGGCTTTAATTATTTGTATTGAAGTTGTGCTCTGCGGTTTCACTCGCGTAAAATTGTCTTTGATTGGTAGATATTTTTTTTGATGTTTATTTCTGTATTATAATATAATAATATATCCTCACGCCTTCCCACAAGGGTCCCCGAAGGGGTAGGCAGAGGTGTATAGGTAATACCTACACACACACTTTCCGCTAGAGGTATATTAGGTGCCAACGTGACTGATGGCGAGTCCATCGCCGTTACTCAAGCACGACTATACATACGCCTTTGAATTTCTTCTCAGACGTATGCAGGTTTCCTCTCGATGTTTTCCTTCACCGTAAAGCTCGTGGTGTGACTAATCACTGTACTTAAGTTCAGAAAAACTCATTGGTACAGTCGGGATTCAAACTTGCGACCTTTGCGTCGCAGGTAACTGCTCGAACCACTCGGCCACCACGGCCCACTTAAATTTCATCTAATTCTGTTAAGTCGTTTATGCACGAATGAAGAAAAAACATTCATTCAAGTCGTATTTAGATTTTAAGCGGGATTATTATTTTAAGTTTTGAGTTTGTACTATTTTAACATTTTCAAAGTATCGTGGTGTTTTAAACCTCTCAGCGTCCGGCCAAAGATGGATAATGCACCTGTTCGCACCGCGGGCGTTCGGCAATCTTCGACCAAGTTCGGCCTGTTTCGGTATCCCGTCACACAGCCCTATAATTCACACACTGTTTTTAATTTGACTTTTATTGCGAACGACTAAGATTGTTTTTTCGTAATTTGGTTAAATATTTTGACTTTACGTCTGTAGGGCTGATTTCGTGGGAAAATATTTTAGATAAATTGTAATTGATTTACACACCTCACGCCTTTCCACAAGGGCCACCGAAGGGGTAGGCAAAGATTTGTAAGTAGGTACTACCCACACGCCCACTTTTCATGACGCGAGTCCATCGCCGTTACTCAAGCACGACAATACATACTTCTTAGAACTTCTTCGCAAACGTATGTAGGTTTCATCTCGATGTTTTCCTTTGTCGTAAAGCACGTGGTGTGACTAATCATTGTACTTAAGTTCGGAAAAACTCATTTGTACAGATGGGACTTGACCTTGAATCTTTGTTTTGCAGAAAACTACTCAAATCACTTGGAGCATTCATACCATTAATATGTACACATCATCACGCAGTCTTTAAACCGGTAGGCATAGAGAATAGAGCGCTCGTCGGCCTCTTTGTAATATATTTTTTACGTACAGACATATCATCAGGCAGAGTTCCTCAAGGCTGGTAGAGAGAGTAGAGCGCCAACTAACTAAACTTACAAACAAAACTTTCGCTCACTGATCAGAATCACGAACATTGATCGGTCTCTTTGCATACATGATTTATTATGAATTATTTTTGTATTTTTAAGTACAATGATCTTAAGTGGCATCCCTAATCAGATTCAAAATGCCTGCACACACATTGCAGTAAAACAGTAATCAAATAAATATTTGAGGGCAATTTAAACATTCGTATATCTAAACGCTCGCTTAATAACATTTCAGTTAAAATAAGAACAACCGGTAGGTACCTACCATCCTATACAGGAATGTCTGACCAACCCCGCATTGACACCGGGCGATACGTGTCAACCCTACATATACAGGTTGTTTAAAACTAGTTGAAATAATAGTTCTTCAAGAGGCGCGAGCGAAACCCTTGCTATTTGTAAGCGTACATAGGCGGGCCGCATACTTTCTTGTACCTTGGTGTAGAAATAAAACTATATACGTATTTGCCTTTTGAAAGCAAATACTTTTGAAAAACGAACTCTTAAGCTTCCGACTGTACCGATGAATTTTCTCAACTTCAATACAGTGATCAATCACACCACTAACTTTGCGGTGAAGATAACATCGAGAAGAAACGACCTGAAACGACGAATGAAAAACGTCTGAGAAGAAATCCACAGGCGTATGTTTAGTCGTGCTTGAGTAACGGCGATGGACTCGCCACCTATCACCTGAAGTATATCTCTGGTGGAAAATTGGTGTGTGGTTACTACCATTACACCTTTGCCTACCCCTTCGGGCACCCTTGTGGGGGACCACTTTGTTAACTGTGCAGACGAATTGAAGTGTGTAGCGAAACAAACTATATTGTGCTGGAAAAACCTTTTATTTTAACCAGCTTATACTACCATTTTCCAACTTACGTCTTACTGACGTCCTTTTTTCGCTAACTGACAGTTTTTTTACTTGTTTGCCACTGTCAAAGTTTAGTATTAAGGTTTTACCTTTGACAGTGGCAAACAAGTACAAACTACTTCGTCGTGTCGTCAACACTCGGGTAGGCGTGAGGATATATATGCTTCTTCAAATCTGTGATTTAACACAAAATTATTTTTAATTATCCCTGTAAATACAGGAAACATAAGTACAACAAATCAACAAGTTTGCAAGTTTTTTTTTAAGCCGTCGAAGCCAACGGTACTCGTTTCCTATAAATAGATTATTCAACTTTCGATCTCGTGAACCACATTCTTGCGACACAATAAGAAGTACAGAACTTGTGTTTTTATCTTATTTATGTACTTTGTATGTACACTGCGGCTTGATTGATCGCATCGCGTATTTATTATTGTTCAGTGCGAGGAACAAGTCACTTTATTTCCCTGTATTTGGTAATGGCAATATATTCGCTTAAATTATATATATATATATCCTCACGCCTTCTCACAAGGGTCCCCGAAGGGGTAGGCATTGAAACACAGACTAAATTCTCCAGAATATTTATTATAACAAAATGTAGGCAGAATAAAAAATGATCTGCCATCGATTTATATAAAATAAAAAAAAAAGTGTTTACCGGTCAAATAAGTTGCTATTTTATGTGATATGCATATTTTTAACTCTATTGAAGATCACTAAAAACACACTACAAAAATATATTTTTTCTTTTAATTTGGCCGTAATAGTTTCAATCAAATCGGAAACAAATATTTTTGAAGTGTCATTCGATAAAAATAAATAACTCGGTAAAAACAAGTAGAACTTTTAACAAACGAACTGACCGTATTACAATAAAGCAACCTGTACCATAGTAACCCTTTCTTCGAAGCATGCTTATTTCTTTTTTTTTACAAAATCGATCCTTTTTCTTTCTTTCTGGCCATTAGCTTTTTTTATTCGTTTGGCTATCGTCGTTTTTTGTGGGGATCCCAAATTAATATAGCGTTTTTTTGGTTCGGATGCTATCAGAACAGGTTTACTCATAAACTTGGTGGGAAAGGTTTAATGAAAGTGCTTTTTTCTCATTCGACTATTATGGTTAGCAGTTGCTTTCGATTTCATTTCGGACCATCGTAATTTCATATGGTTGTTTGCTTTGATATATTGATATATATATATATATATATATATATATATATATATATATATATATGTAGTGTAGTATTGATACAAAGGCGTGTTATTTTTTCTCTCGTACCGAGAGTTGAAGCAGCTTTTGCTACTTGAAGTAGTTGTGTTGTTTTGGCCATTAAGATTGCTAGTCCAAATCCCGACTGTACTTGTGACTGTACATGTTTTTCTGAACTTAAGAACAGTAATTAGTCACACCACGAGCTTTATCGTGAAGGAAAACATTGCGAGGAAACCTGCATAAGTTTGAGAAGCAATTCAAAGGCGTACTATGTATAGTCGTGCTTGAGAGAATGGACCCTTTATCTATTACGTAGGCACCTAAATTTACACAGACAGCTGTGTACCCCTTCGGGGACCTTTATGGGTACGCGTAAAGTTATACTACATAAAACGGCTGCGTTGACTGTTATATTTTAACTTATTGAAGTAAGCGATTGTCGAAAAAAGTTTATAAAGCGAGTGTGAATTAAAGTGTTGGAAGGGGTAGACCTAGGCGGACGTTTCTAGACCAAATTAGGGACGTCTTGAAAAAAGGTCAGGTCAAGAGTACCCTAAACCGAAGAGCAACTTTGGTAACTTTAGTCTATATTAAATATGTGACGTTCAATAAGTGTTCCCTGTGTCCCTTACGTTGAATAAAATATTTTGATTTTGATTTTTGATTTTGAGCATGTATGAAGAGAATAATGAAAGTGGACGAAGCGAGGAAGTATGTAAGGATCGTAGCAAGTGGAAAGAAGTGGTCTCTGCATGTATTGAAGTAATAATATCACTGTTATAATGTCAGACCGATCACTTTATGTAAACGAGTGCACATTCTCAATTATATATAGATATGTACATATACATAATATATACTAGTTTTCTACTGGTATAACTGGTCCACAAAATAAAGGTACTTGCCATGGTTGTATGTGTGAACATGAATTGCAATTAAAATCTATTTTTTTTGTAATCTTTCCTATTTTTAATTCATGACGGTATTTGAGTGCGATATTTTTTCTTTTCTCGTACGGGACTAAAAAAAATAGAAATAATGGACTTTTAAGCTACAGATCGATATTTGCTTTTTGAAGGTACGTTAAAATTTCACAAAATCATTTTTTTTTCTAACCTAAAATTTTCTGACGTAAAATGAAAAAAATAAATTTTTGTTCTCATAAGAAAAAGACAAGCCCGCCTGATGGAAAGCGATTACCGTCGAGATATCCTCACGACACCAAAGCTATCTTAATTTTACCACGTTATGTTTTAACAGTTTTTAATCTTATAAAAGCTGTTTAGTGGCGATTAAATAAAACACAGCGTTTCGTGATTCATTTAAATCCAACTTAATTGGGACTTGATCGCACAAAGGCTTTAATTAAGCACGTTTTCTTTGCAATAAACGTTTGCATTCGGTTTTATTTGTCGCCCAAGAGGTGATACCTCACTCGGTTGTCTGCTTTATCCATTGTGTTTTCCGAAAATCGCAATCACCGGCTAAATCTCCACTTTTTACAATTCAGAGCTATACTTTATCCCGAACTCGCCAAATCTCCAGACGCAACACATAAATCCTTATTTAAATATACCTTTAATCCCACTAATTATGCAAAGGCTTATGTAACGTTAATCTTTCACTCCAAATGTACGCTCTATAGTTAGGTGTTTAGGAGTTACTATCGTTTAGAAGTAGATCAGACGCTACCAGCGCAAGAAGGTTATAAGATTTTAAAGCGTATTAGGAAATTAAGCTCTAATTTGTTTGATATAAAGTTGGTTTGCATTGTCATGCTGTAAGGGTTTTTATAGCAATAAATAAAGGAATATCGAAGTTGGCTGTGTCAACAACGCGTTGCATTCTTGTGCAGTGTATACAATGCACACATGTGTGGTCACAGTGTGCGTGTGTGCGTGGACACAAATACTTATTGGTAAACGTGACTTGGGAACAGGAGAGATGCATCGTGGAGTCGCCATTAAGACTTTTCGAGCTGATTTGCTGACCTGTTCGAGTCTGTAACGATTGCAATCGTTACATGCAATCGTTTGAATCCTGACTCAACCATTTTTTAAGCTATTGCATAGCTTCTATCGCGGGCCTTGAGCGTGGAGACCGAATCCAGAAATTCCGTAACGAAAATAACCTAACACATTCAAAATTTAAACACATTCGAATATAGAACAGTTCCAAATTCAAAATTGCCGGGAAATATGGAAACGACAGAACTTAAAAGGCATGCCTAGTACGTAAGCAGCTGTTTGTGACAAAGTATATACGTATATTGCATAAGTTGATACAAAATGCTATGCAATAACTTTACCGCGGCAGTCCCAGAGTGCCACACGTTTTTTTTGTACCATAGTCACACCACGAGCTTTACGTTGAAGGAAAAGCTGCTTCAGATGAAATTTAAAGTCTTAATTATCATAAACTTGTACCATAACTGCTACCACGTCAAGATAATATTCTGATATTTAATTACCTTCCACACACGCTCAGGCTATGGAATGAAATCGTTGGGATTTTCTCTACAGAGTACATGGATGTCTTCGAAAATTTGCATTTTTGATTACTAGCTTAGCGAAATAAAAAAAAGATAATCAAACTCCACTCCACGCCATCGCTGTCCATCTTCCCCTGACCTTGAGCCGGGTTGACCCTTCTCGCGAATCAGGCGGCCGCCGCGGCTGCGAGTTCTGAGTATGCATCAAACTAATTAACACAACTGCTTCTTTATCTTGGCAACCCTAACAATGTCCACGCTAGACCACTTGTATGTACTAGGCGTTGAGCTGTCTCCATGTAATAATATTTCAATTGTACATTTCACGCTTCAACAAGTCAACCGACCATATTAGACCGTTCGTTGCTGCTAGCCTGGTACATCCCACTGCTCCCTGTGAGTAGTTTCCTCCCTCCCTGTAGTGTTGGCCAGTTGTCCAATGCTAGTGTTGGCCAGTTGTCCAATGCTAGTGTTGGCCAGTTGTCCAATGCCTAGTGTTGGCCAGTTTTCCAGGTCGTGTCACCATCTCGTCCGAGGAGCGTGTACCATATCTTGCGCAGTGGTGCTCGAGTGGTTCGAATAGTTGCCTGCAACACAAAGGTTGCAAGTTCGAATCCCGACTACCAACGAATTTTTCAGAATTTAAATACAGTGTATATCTCCCCCGGAGATATATTTTCAGGCACCAACGTGACAGATGGCGAGTTCATCGCCGTTTTCAACACGACTATACCTGCGACTTTGAATGTCTTCTCTTTGAAGTTCCCTGTCGATATTTTCCTTCACTGCAAAGCTCGTGGTGTGACTAATCACTGTACTTAAGTTCAGAAAAACTCATTGGTAGAGTCGGGATGCAATCAATCGGCCACCACGGACTCATTCTTATCATCCTATAATAACCTCTTTTAAATAGAAAAAGAGGCATTGGAACGCTAGTATGAATCTCTTTTGCTTCACCCACGTTCTCCACAGTTCTCTTCAAACATGCTCACCGGCATAGAAAACTTTTGACGTTCCCATCAGATTACGTAGGTGTAACGTGGACTTCCCGCTAGTGATCATGGACGTTGCCTTTCCACAATTCGTGATGTCTCTTCTTCCATACACATTCACATTGTTATTTTGTTAAACTTTTGTATCTCATTCTTTCTCAATCATAATGTGGCTTCAAGTCAGTCGTCAGTTGAATACCTTCTTATCTTACAACCGCTAATAATCTTAAATCAATATATGATAATAAGAAATATCTATAATTTTAACACAGCTTCAGCGTGGACCATGGTCGCGAGCCCTTCAAAATTAACCGGTTCCAGTCTTGCATCTCTCTCTAATACGTGCCAATGACACATTGCCCGTCCTGTTTTAACCTTCGGTGTTTTTTTTATCTCACTCTCACCAGTGCTATAACTACCACTTTCCCTTTTCAAAGGACGAAGACACCAGATCTGCTTACTCTGTCTAACTAATAAGTGGCTGGATATAAGCGTCTCTGTCGCCAGGAGTCAGGATTTGGCCTTGAGACCGAGATGCGGAGTCTGGGCAGGCTATTTTTACTCTTTCCCCGGAATGATGACTAAATACGTAAAGAAGCTAGTTGCCGTCCTATGGCTATGTGTATGTATAGTAAAGCATACTATACATATACACGTATAAATACAATTTGAGCGTCTGTTTGTATTTTGTAAATAGTAGGTTGTTGTTACATGCAAGTGAATTTTTATGGGGCAAGTCTAAAGCTGATGATTATTTTAAAAACTCTGATTGTCCCGACTAATCTGCGAAACGGGTGGACATATTCTGTTTAAACTTTCACTAGTAAATAGTTGGTATTACGAGGATTTTAAAATATAATACATACATACATACATATCATCACGCCAAGTCCCCAACGGGGTAGGCAGAGAGTATAGAGCGCCAGTTCTCTCTAGACTTACATACCTCTTTCGCTTCGTCCACATTCATCAGTCTCTTCATACATGCTCAATACAAATATAATACATATTTTTTTGTAATTATAAAATAACGGAACAATTTTATTTGGTATAATTTCAACGAAATTGAAATCACGGGTGACAGCCAATGAGGTTTTTTTTACATCAATGGTGACAGCTGTTAGATTCATTAATATAATTAAAATCAGGGCACAAATTAATATACATGTAAGAATAATCATTACTGCTCAGCAGAACTCTAGAAAATGGATAAACATAATTATTATTTTAATGTTTTGGTTCCCTTGTTGTGGTTTCCGCTATCTGGTATGTTTCATTAAAATTTTACGTACCTATATTAAGTACCTCTATTAATTAACCTATGAGTAAGCGAGTAAATTGTTCGTAAAATACGAACAACCATAGTAAATATAGAATTTTCCGTAATTTCCAGACATTCATTTGTATATTTCCCTTTTCGGTACATATGAAAATGGCGATACATATATATATGAATAAAATTCATGGAATAAAATCTGCCGGACAATTGGAAGCATATACTTTATGTACATTTTCTCTGTGCTTCATGCTCATGTCACCCTAGTATTTGTATGTAAGTACGATCATAAACAATCACCATATCATGATGAGATTTCTAATTTATTACGCTAAAATCTTATTCGTCCGAATAAGATTTTAGGATAATACGAAACAATAAAAATGTAATTGCCAAATTTATTTCGTACTTAAAAGATGCGCTTAACAACGAGCAGCATTAAAATGAGTACTTAATTAATAATAATAAAATAATATATCCTCACGCCTTCGCACAAGGGTCCCCGAAGGGGTAGGCAGAGGCGTATAGGTAATACCCATACACACACTTTCCGCCAGAGGTATATTAGGTGCCAACGTGACAGATGGCGAGTCCATCGCCGTCAACTCATCGCCAATTACAATTGATTAATATAGATAAGTACAGCGGAAATTAGTTCTTAAAACACAATGTTAATTAGTGCTAACATTGCTTGTCACTTGGAGATTAAAACTCGACTCTTCATCTAAACTATTATTTCCTAGGGATTTAGGAATAAAGGACCATGATCATCATGAGAGCCTTTATTCTCCTGATCATCCACTCCCAATGGTCACTTATACTAGTCTGATGCCGACCACATCCAGCTGATTTCTGCGACCTTCACAGGTTCTATCCATCCAGGATCCAGGATCCATCCAGTGACAGGCTACCCACTCTGCGTGGTCTACCCATTCCACGCGGTGGCATCATCTATATTAATACAAGCAAAGTCATGTGCATTACCTTGTTTGATAATAAGATTTAGGTACTGTATATAAGCTAACGCTGCATTTAAGGTCGGAAACGTCTCAGAAATTGGAACAGCTCAAGACAAGGAAGTAAAAAGTAACAAAATTATTAACGGGAGTATATCCACTCCTTCTCCCTCTCACATAGTCTTATGGTTTCCTTTTCAGAAACTATTCATGACATAAGAAAAAAAAAATAGAATGAACTCGTTTAAATGGTACTTTTAAACAGTGATTAGTCGCACCACGAGCTTTACGGTGAAGGAAAACATCGGAAAAAACCTCCATATGTCTGAGCCATTCAAAGGCGTATGTATAGTCGTGCTTGAGTAACGGCGATGAACTCGCCATCTGTCACGTTGGCACCTAAAATATATCAATGGCGGAAAGTGGGTGTGTGGGTACTATCATCTCCTGAGGATCAACTATAATATATAATATAATATATATATCCTCACGCCTTCCCACAAGGGTCCCCGAAGGGGTAGGCAGAGGTGTATAGGTAATACCCACACACCCACTTTCCGCCAGGTATATTAGGTGCCAACGTGGGCATTTTATCACTGTTATAACATTCCTGCTAATTCTCGAACATTATGCAGGTTTCCTCTCGATGTTTTCCTTCACCGTAAAGCTCGTGGTGTGATTAATCACTGTACTTAAGTTCAGAAAAAACTCATTGGTACAGTCGGGATTCGAACTTGCGACCTTTGCATCGCAGGCAACTGCTCGAACCACTCGGCCACCACGGCTCTTTCATCAACGAGGATCAACTATTAAAATATAAATGCAACAATAATCCTTCAATCAATGATCCTTAATCAGTATCTGGTAATATAGGGAAAGCAATGTCCAACTGGCATTATACAGTTACAAAAATGGGGCAGACACTTGATACAGACTGTCAAACCGTATTTTTTTTATTAACACAAAGCTGAAAGTCGTGGGTTCGATTCCTGCGTTAAACACAAACAATTACGTAGGTTTACAAGTCGGAGGCATGTATGACTTATGGCACCAAAAAGTGAAAGGAAAACATCGTGACGAAGCCTAAATAGGTTCGAGTAATCATATATACAGTCCTGTTTGAGGGAGTAAATGATAAAGGCTGACCCTTCGTCTTAAAGAAGTGTACAATCATCATCTTCTGCATAGTATTGCGTCACTGTGATGATCTTCATAGAACACCTCAATAAATGTATCCTCACGCCTTCCCACAAGGGTCCCCGAAGGGGTAGGCAGAGGTGTATGGGTAATACCCACACACCCACTTTCCGCCAGAGGTATATTAGGTGCCAACGTGACAGATGGCGAGTCCATCGCCGTTACTCAAGCACGACTATACATACGCCTTTGAATTTCTTCTCAGACGTATGCAAGTTTCCTCACGATGTTTTCCTTCACCGTAAAGCTCGTGGTGTGACTAATCACTGTACTTAAGTTCATAAAAACTCATTGGTACAGTCGGGATTCGAACTTGCGACCTTTGCGTCAACTGAGGCAACTGCTCGAACAACTTAATAAATTAGAGCACCGAAGAGACCAATTTTACAACTACCACAATCACAGTCAGCGCTCACCATCAAAATGTCCTCGCTGTATGAATTGCCTTTAGCGAAAATAGCTCCAACAAAATGCGTCAAAAGAGAAAAATGTAAAATAAGTTGAGTGTAAGTTCAACGTACTACCATAATTACGCGGGCCCACAAAACAACCAGACGCACCGACCTTGCCACCAGAAACCAAAAAGATCACCCATCCCGGCTGACCTACATACGAGGCCTACACGATAAAAAGCACAATAAAACGAAAATTATAAGACTAAATAATAATAAAAAAAGGTTCAAAACGATTCAAAAATAAAAATAATAACCATAAGATTACGGTAACGCGGGCGTAGTGAGCGCGTTTTTCATTCACGCTCCGTTGGAATAGTTTTCTTTTTAAAAAGACGGTACGTGCCGCAAACTCTTGGCTCCTTTTCTTTTTTCTTTTCCGTTCTTTCTTTTTTAATCATTTCACGAATATGGAGCGTCGTCGTTTTTATCGTTTTCCCGGTTGTCGGCCGGGTCGCCCCATTCATGCGGGATCGGCGAGTTGCATACGTTTTTGTTTCTTTGAAACAATTACGAGTCACAGCCCGCAAGATCTTCGCCAATGTTTACATTTTTTGTCGTTACGTCACTTTAGTTAGGCGCAGATTGTCTGGTCACCTGTTTATGTTATCGCTAAGAATCTTACTCGGTGCGACACTATCTTAGTCCGAACAATTTATGTATTGAAAACAAGGTTATATTTTAACTATTGCTAAGCCTTTATTTAATGTAGTAGCAACTGCGCCCTGCGCGTTTCATCATCTTCATCATATTCAGCCCACATACGCCCATTGCTGGGTAATATGCCTTCCTGATTCTATGCCCGTGTTCTCGGTCCTAAGCAAGCCTCCACCACCGCTTTCCAGCCACCTTAGTGATTCCAAGCGTCCACCCAGCAGGCAGGTGCTCTGACCGTCTGTCGTCTTCCGTTTCTTGGCCACCATATAACATCATCCATCATACTAATCTTTATGGCAAATTTAATTCAATTCCATTATCAAACATCTTCACAAAAGACTAAGGTAGGAAACAAGCAAGCGGTACCGACACTGCTAATGCGCCTATTTTCATCACGAGTGGAAAAGAAAATAGCCGCTGTACAAAGGTGGAAGACAGGTCGTACAGAGAGGTCAAGGAGACTGCCCAGAGCGAAATGGAGGGAGGTTCGTCAGGTGCATAGCCAAGAGAAAAATGAAATACTCTTAAAGTTGCATAGCAGTTATTATGCAAATTAGGAGCAGAAAAATATGTCAATGACATTCAATGAGGTTTTATCTAAATTTAATGTTAAAATAAAAAAATAATATATCAAAAAAATTTTTGATAGATTAAACAAATTTACATTACTTACAAATGAAAAGACACATCCTTCTTGTTTTTTTACACTCGTCCAGTATATGTTCTGCAGTTTCTAAGCAATTATGAAGGCATTTTTCCTAAATGCTGAGTAAGTGCTACGACGTTGCCAGTCAAGCTGCGACTAAGTTGACTCAAGTGAATTAACTTGTTTTGAGTTAGCCAAGCCGAGCGCAGTAAGACGTATCTATTCTTTTTACATCAATGATGACATTAGTGTAAACAGAAAGGGATTTTAGTTGGTCGCTCCTTTATGGGACCCAGGGGTTTTCAAAAAAATAATATTTCATATAATAGGAACCATAGACAGAGGAAGACAATTGAGATGTCAACTCTAGCAATAAACATAGCTTATTCCGTGCGCTGATGAGTCAGTCAGAAGCGAGTACACAAATAGTATTGCGACTAAAATAGTTTATTGGACGATCGCTCAGACCGCAGAGTTAGAAAGTGTTAGCTCCTGACTTCCAGGCAATAACATCGGCACAACAAATTGTTGTTTTTTGTGCATCTCCCGTCTCTGTCTAGCGTCCAGTTTTTTTATTCCATTTCTTCTTTCGCTGAGTCCAATTTAACACTTGTCGCGCTCGCGTGGCGCCTCATCGATGTCGGGGTGTTCTGAAGTGGTCGTTGTTAATAGATTCCTTTTGAATGTTTTGATTTATAATAACAATAATTAATATTTATTTATTTATTTACACACACCTTAACATCCTTACAGTAGGTACACCGATATGATGTTAAAAGAAAATTATAATAATAATAATAACATTAATAAACTAATTTACAATATAACAAAATACACTTTAAAAACGTATATCATATAGTTTCTAAGAATTTTCTAACTGTTTCTGCGAGTTTCGGTAGGGTCTGGTGATATATATATATATTAAAAGCGAAAGAGGTATGTAAGTCTAGAGAGAACTGGCGCTCTATTCTCTCTGCCTACCACGTAGGTCTCGGCGTCATGATAAAGTGTGTATTAAAAGATTACTATTCTCATTAATTATTTTATTACTACTACTGTTTGAATTAAGTTCCTGTGTATAAATAGTGCCATCCATGAAGACGCGCCCCACCAATTTCTTGTCGGGTCATGACCCGAGTCTATTAATTGTAGAGTGCGTGTGTACTCATAGGCAATCAGTGTGTACCGACAATACTCACTGTACTGTCAATACTCACAATACCAAATCATTTGTGGAAGGTTGCAAGGTCGCGTATTCGTGGATGGCCACTATCTATAATAGTGTGATTCGCGTGCATGCTTTCGCCGCATATAAGGGTTTTGACATCCAGTTGTATGCTTGATTTTTAGTGTCAACTATGTCGTGGCCTAAATCTATTATATATATATAGGAGAACCCATTTTTGAACTGACTCATCACGAAATCTCAGGAACTATAAGGCCGATTGACTTGAAATTTGGTAGGAGTATTCCTTACGCGGTGTAGAGGTCAGCTAAGAACGGATTTTATGAAACTCAACTGTTTTTTAAAAAACACGTTTTTAACTTGCCTCCATAGGGGAAGCAATAGTTGAAAAACGTGTTTTTTTTACTTTTTCATCCGGGCGAAGCTGGGCGAGACAGCTAGTAGATAAATAAAGGCAAATCTTGGCTTATACGTGTCTTAACGACTACAGGATATATTTGAGTTACTATGGATTTAATATGCAAAACTCACGCTTATTCACTTAGTTTGGTGATACTCTAAAGTTATCGAGTTCTTCTCGGGATAGCAGAGAGATCACGCCTTTCTAATCTTACGTCTTCTTCTTCCGCTCTCTTGCTCCTCTTTTGCTTCCGCCATTGATACACTACACGGAGAACTTATTACCAAGACCGGACTCCACTCGGCTTTTATACAGTTCCGTACATCCGATTGAAAGAAACAGTGCGCTTAGAAGAACACCTATTTCTCTCTCTGTTCGCCCGTTGCACCCAAATTGCTACTTGTATTTATACTTTGGTTATAACGACCCTTTTGTGCACTCTAATAAAAATAAATTTGAATAATAAAAAAAAATGGTATAGAAATATTTTACCTGTGACACAAAGTTCGCAAGTTCGAATCCCGAACTTGCGATCTTTGTGTCGCAGTGTCGCTTTGTGACTGTACCAATGAGTTTTTCCGAACTTAAGTACAGTGATTAGTCACAGCACGAGCTTTACCGTGAAGGGAAACATCAAGAGGAAACCTGCATACGTCTGAGAAGCAATTCAAAGTCGTATGTATAGTCGTGCTTGAGTAACGGCGACGGACTCGCCATCTCTCACGTTGGCACCTAAAATATATCTCTGGCGAAAAATGGGTGTGTGGATATTCCTATACACCTCTGCCTACCCCTTAGGGGACCCTTGTGGGAAGGCGTGATTACATAGTATAGAAATATTTTACATCAAAACCGATATGCGCGGCCTCCCCTGAACTCAAAAGTAACTCTACAATGTGACAAATGTCAATTGCTCTGATATGAAAGTAAAAGACAGTAATTCCCTCCTCAGTGGCCAATATTCAACGTCCCGACTGTACAGCGGTCAAATCGAAACTTTTTGCGTCAAACAATGTTCGTAGCTAAAAAACTATGGCGTGTAATGACAATCTGATTTGTCAGCGACCGTTAGCACAGCGATGGCGCGATCTCGCACCCATTGTCCGAGGTTCGAGTCCCTGTTCGGGTAAAAAGATCGCAATGGCGATACGTGAGCAATTATGACTTTCATTCCAGCTCGCGAAGATTGATTTTTATTATACTTTATTTTTACAGAATTTTGTCTTAGAGTTGTGGTCAAGAGATTTTACTTTAGATTTGATGTAATACGCTTTCACCTGTTCCGTTGTTTTGTTTATAGCGAGCTGTATGTTACATGCGGCATCGTAATAATATTTATATTCCACAAGGGTCAGAGGGGTAGGCAGAGGTGTACAGGTAGTACCCACACACTCACTGTCCGCTAGAGATATATTTTAGGTGCCAACGTGACAGATTGCGAATACTTCGACGTGTATCAAGCACGATTATACGCTTTTAAGTTTATTCTACAACGTATGTTGGTTTCCTTTCGATGTTTTTCTTCACCGTAAAGCTCGTGGTGTGACTAATTACTGTACTTAAGTTCAGAAAAACTCATTGGTACAGTCGGGATTCAAACTTTCGAACAATTTCGAACGTTCAAATTCGAACAATTTGTTTTGCAGGTTCTTATTGATATTTTGTTCATTATTTAATTATCATCATCATCATCATCATATCACCACGCCAAGTCCCTAACGGGGAAGGCAGAGAGTATAGAGCGCCAGTTCTCTCTAGACTTACATACCTCTTTCGCTTCGTCCACATTCAGCAGTCTCTTCATACATGCTCGTCGGTTTCGAGTGCTCTTGATGTTCCCGTCCCTGAGCGTCCAATCGATTTGATCCAGGTAGTTGGAACGTGGTCTTCCTCTTCTTACACACACTTTTGCTTTGTATATCTGTTTCGTCAATCTTTCTTCACTCATCCTTTCTATATGTCCAACGTAACATGCCTTTCTTCATCTTTACAATCACGCCAATTATTTAACTAAATTTGTTTTATTAAATATAAGAGGAAGGCGTAAAAATAAATGATAATTTATCTTCACAGCGTAATCGTCTCTCTACTTTTGATGATAATATCATTAATGAAACAGCAATCTGCACAAGTCGCGCCATCTCTTGTCGATTTCCCGTACCACCGGTGCGTTGGGCATAATAAAAATCAATTACACTTCCCAAACGTGTTATTCAAAGGTACTTACAACTGCAATTTACTTTTACGTACGTCCAGCTGTCCAAATGCGCTTATCGCGTGTATAGCATCGACTTATTCAGTGCTGCCAACTATTGGAAAGCTTTCTCCCTAAAGGAATGAAAAAAAAACACTAATTCGTGCAGTTGCTTTCAATGCAAAGATTAAAAGTTCAAATTCTTACTGTACCAATGAGTTTTCTGGACTTAAGCGCGGTGATAAGTCACACCACGGGCTTTACGAAGGACGCGAAGGACGAAACATCGAGAAGAAACCTGCATACATACGTTTGAGAAGAAATTCAAAGGCGTATGTATAGTCGTGTTTGAGTAACGGCGATGGACTCGCTATCTGTCAAGTTGACATCTCTAAAAATGTACCTCTGGCGAAAGGGTTAACGTGTGAAAAATAAAGCTTATTATTATTATTATTATTATTAAAGTGGGTGCGTACCACTTAGGCACCCGTGTGGGAAAGCGTGAAGAAAGATATTCTTTAAAAAATATACCCCCTAAAACCTACCTCTAGTTTTTTCCCTAAATTTGGGGAAAAACTCCCGGTGCTGGCAAGACTGGCGTCTTACTTAGCTGCTCGCAGTGTCATAAGTGTAACATGAGTACAACGGGCTGTGCTTAGTGTATAAGTGTGGTTAATAATAGTGGCTACCTAATTCTTAACCCGTAGGCAAAGGTTTGGGTAATTTATCTTCATCTATTACATACATGTATGTAATAGACATGGTGACTGAGTAGTCCGAGACGCCTGTCAAATCAATGGTTGCAAGTTCGAACCCTGACTATGAAAATAAGTTTTTCTGAGCATATATTTTCATCACACAATCCTTCCCCCTCCCCAAAGAGGATTCATTACTGGAAACCTTATTCACCGCGTAGGAACACAACACAAAAACTTTTGTTATTTGTAACAACTTCTGTAAGGTGGAGGTCCTGCCCCAGTCGGGCAGCTCCAAAATTCTATCGGGAAAGCCGTTATGCTCTCTTAAGTAGTTATATTGATCACATCATGAGCTCTACGGTGAACTTCGTAGACGTACGTATGCATAGTCACGTTTGAGGAACAGAGACGGACTCCTCGTTCGTCACGGCACGTTGCAAATATAGTAGTTCAGAATAGATTGGTGTTATACCTTTGCCTACCCTCTCTACCTCTACCTTTCTGCACGGTATACACGGTATATATATTATCATTATTATGTATGAAACCCAGAACAATTATGGATTATCGAAGACATTAATCTTAATACGATTAATTAAGATATTAATAATAATAATAATGAGCTGCATAAAGCTGAGTTCCTCAACAGAGCACGTGTGGTGAGGAGGTTCCGTTCCTTGGGACCTTTGGCACTGGACCTTAGGTAAATTGGACCCTGAACGGTGGGCCCTAATATTATATATTTTTAAATTAATTTTTATAAGAACTCGTTGAAGAAACGAAATAATAATAATACCTTAAAATTCCGTCACGTGGTCACATTCAAAGTTATTTCATAACAAATTTTTGTTAGCTATACAATTTATGGTAGGTATTTGCAGAAAGCTGGTTCCACGAACGTCTGTAGGTCGACTGCGAACATTATTTCTAGAATCCCATAAAAACTAAAGGTCAAAACGCCCCTAAAATCTAAGTTATGGCATCAGGCCACCGAAAGCTGATAAAGGCTGACATAAAAATGCAGTTCGCTTGGTTTTACGACTCTAAAGGTATACCTATATGCTGCCACCAGCATCGGTAAAGAAGGTAGGTACTTGGGATGCAGTTTTAAACTACTTGTTGGCTGTAAAATTTTGTCTGAAATGGTATTTAAGTATAGAACCTTGGTGGCAAGTGGCTAAATCTTGCAGAATATGTTTTCAGTAAACTACTGGGGTAGCAAAAAGCACACGGCCCCGCCATTTGCAATACCAGGGTATAAATCGCGCGTTGCCGACCATTAAAGTTGACTAAGTCAAGATTGACAGACCAAATCGCAATTATTTTACTGAAATTATCACTTAACCATGAGGTTAACGATTAAGAACATCTGCGAACTGTCTGAATTGTTGACAGACTCGTCATCTGTCACTATGACACTAAATGTATAGTCGGCAAAATTTTTTTTTACACACCACTGCCTTCCTATACTTTTAACTCCTTCAGGGACTCTTTAGGAAGGCGTGAAGAGATATATATCTATATATGTATATCAAGAAAAGGGTGGCAATGAACAACAATACATATATATAATTACGCCGAGTCCCACACGGGGTTGCGGAAGATAGTAGAGCGCAAGTTCTCTCTAGAATTACAGACCTCTTTCGCTTTATCCACATCTATCAATCTCTTCATACACACAGGCAATGAACAAATATGTGAAAAACAAGGCCTCGACGCTTTTACAATTTAATTTGATATCAGTAGATCGAAAATGCTTATCGTACGCAACCTATGCTTTCTAAAACACCAATTTCTTTTACATTGTCATGTCGAGCGAACGCCCATTTCGTTCGGTATTTAATTCCTTATCAATGGTGCCACCGGCCGTCCCGTTATCTAATTTCTGAACGAATAGAGAGCACTATTTTGCCGCTAACCGTGACCAATGGCGCGTTTTTGTCCGATTTTTTTATAACGATTCTTAGCACAAGTGCAAGCGCCTATTTAGCCTACAACGTTTTAGGTTATCTAAAAATAAGCCCATGTAGGTTATTATGCCGAAAATGTTTGTAAATAAATGCAGGTGAGCAGTTAATTGCCTTTTAAATTTAAATTAAACCTATTATGTTCTAGATTTATATTTGAATAGTATTTTTAACTCGGTACATTGAATTCTTTTTTTAATTAAATTAACTTATTTTAATTGTATAGATGTTTATTTATTATAGAACATTTACCTATAGGTTCTTAACATTGTTGTTTCACAAACTATTTATTAAGTTGGATGTGTTATGACGCATAAGGATGCTTTGCATGAGCCTTAAATCAGCAAGGACGTACATTTAAAGAAAGCATGCACAACAGATATAGTAATTTTCGACTGAATTTTAATAATATATAATATATCCTCAAGCCTTCCCACAAGGGTCCCCGAAGGGGTAGGCACAGGTGTATAGGTAATACCCACACACCCACTTTCCGCCAGAGGTATATTAGGTGCCAACGTGACAGATGGCGAGTCCATCGCCGTTACTCAAGCACGACTATACATACGCCTTTGAATTTCTTCTCAGACGTATGCAGGTTTCCTCTCGATGTCCTCAGATCTCCTTCACCGTAAAGCACCGTCCATCGTCGTGCTTGAGTAACGGCGATGGACTCGCCATCTATCACGTTGGCACCTGATATACCTCTGGCGGAAAGTGGGTGTGTGGGTATTAACTACACACCTCTGCCTACCCCTTCGGGGACCCTTGTGGGAAGGCGTGAGGATATATTATATTATTATTATTACAAGTACAGCCCTAAAAACCTTACAAGTCTTACAACGCAAGAAGATGGTACTAGTAGTATTGTCTTCAAGCATCACAAGGATCCCCGAAGGTATAGGCAGGAGTGTGTAGGCAGTACCCACTTTCCACCAGAGATATTTTTCATGGCCCAACGTGACAGATGGCGAGTCTTACGCCGTTACTCAAGCACGACTATACATACGCCTTTGAATTTCTTCTCAGACGTATGCAGGCTTCCTTTTAATGTTTTCCTTCATCGTAAAGGTCGTGGTGTGACTATTTTTTAATATTTTTTTTTTATACAACAAGAGTGGCAAACAAGCATACGGCCCACCTGATGGGAAACGGTTACCGTAGCCTATTTACGCTCTCGATACCGAAGTATCACTTGCGCGTTGCCACTCTGTGTTCGGAGAGTTATAGTGTGTTGGCAGCATAATGGGTTTATTCCCTCTGCTTCCAACACAATGTAACAATCCTCCCCCCTCAAGGAGACTAATCACTGTTCAGAAAAACTCATTGGTACAGTACAGGGATTCGAACTTGAAATCGTTGTTTTGTAGGCTACACAAACTACTCGGTCACTACGGCTATATATAAACCAAAGATATCTTTCACATGCCTAAAACCTTACCCAGAGGTAAAAAACATTTTCCTTTTATCCAAACCAACGGTTAATTCAAATGTATACCTCTATAATTATTATATAGGCACACAATTTTGGTGCAGGGGCGAAGTTCGGCATGGCATAGCAACGTGGTTGTTTTGCCGATCGCACGTTGGTCGCTGTCTATTCATTCTTGTTTTTTTACCCCGAAATATACGAACAGGCACGTGGAGCAGGCAGACAATGCTTTTTACACGCCCTATATACTCATACATACATACACTTAAGAGTTGGCCGTTAGTGTTTGGACTGTATGAGATTTCTTTCCATGGTCATATTAACGCTTAAATAGAGATTTAGGTGCTTAGTTGTAATCCGCAATAAATAGATCTCAAATATGTAGATTGCGAATGTTTGTAGTGATTGTAAAGATGAAGAAAGGCAAGTTACGTTAGTTTGGACACATAGAAAGGATGAGTGAAGAAAGGTTGACGAAACAGATATACAAAGCGAAAGTGTGTGCAAGAAGAGGCAGAGGAAGGCCACGTTCCAACTACCTAGATCAAATCGATCGAACAAAGGCGGGAACGTCAAGAGTACTCGAAACCGACGAGCATGTATGAAGATACAGATGAATGTGGACGAAGCGAAAGAGGTATGTAAGTCTAGAGAGAACTGGCGCTCTATACTCTCTGCCTACCCCGTTAGGGACTCGGCGTGATGATAAGTATGTACACTATAACATTATAATCTCTAACACCCTGTAGGGCACAGAGATGAGAGGTTACTATTTCAAAATTTTATATACTAGCGGCCCGTCCCGGCTTCGCACGGGTGGACATAAGATTTTTTATATCTATTCTAGCAATAAATATGGCTTGTCTCTATATAATAAACTAATAATAAAGAGGAAAGATTTGTATTTTTGTGTGTTTGTATGTTTGTAATGAATAAACTCAAAAAATACTGAGCTGATTTCAAAAATTCTTACACCATTGGAAAGCTACATTCACCCTGAATAGCTTAGTGGCATAGGCTATATTTTCTTATAGAAAAAATCGAATGTCCGTGCGACGCCGGGTGGTCATAAGATTTGTTTTTATCATTTGTAGGTTTATCATTTCCATTTATTACGATGTACATACATACATATCATCACGCCAAGTCCCTAACGGGGTAGGCAGAGAGTATAGAGCGCCAGTTCTCTCTAGACTTGCATACCTACCTCTTTCGTCACATTTATCAGTCTCTTCATACGTGCTAGCCGGTTTCGAGTACTCTTGACGTTCCAGTCTTTGAGTGTCCGATCGATGTAAGGTTGTTTTATTTATTAAGTATGCATGCAATTTGTGGACATTGCAGTAAGTATATTTGTTAATAACCATCACCTTTCTTCACGCCTTCCCATAAGGGTCTCCGAAGGGGTAGGCAGAGGTGCATAGATTACATAGATAATACCCACACACTATTAACTATTTGATATTGTCATATAATATAATTGCACCCTTATTGTTTTCTGGCGCTTAAAATACTTATGTATCATATTATATACCTCTGGCGGAAAGTGGGTGTGTGGGTATTACCTATACACCTCTGCCTACCCCTTCGGGGACACTTGTGGGAAGGCGTGTGGATATATTATTTATTATTTTATTATGTATCAAATTTTAATTGTGTAAATATATGGTAACTTAATATTACCTACCTCTATATTAAATGATTTATTAGATTGCTTAAAGCTTTGAGTATAATTAAGTTTGCATTGACACATACAGTCATACAGCTGCAGGCATAATAATATATTGTTTGTAGTCATTGTTATAATCTGTTACACAAGGTGTGAGCATCTTTAGTTCATCTGTGCTCATCGTCTTCGAGTTCCGTTTAGAAATGTAATTGACAGAAATGTTTTAAATAAATGTGCGCATAATGTAAAGGCATTATCCGTCCTTTTCTATGTTATACCAATAAGAGATATTGAAAAACAATACGACGTACTTTATTACGAGAACCGATCCGACCCAAACGCAACTGTCAAACTTTTGATAACAATACACACCTTGAAGCGAAGTTACCAAGTAAAAATAATCGTGCTCTGTGGTACAAAATCTATTTTGTTCGCGGACAGTGCTCCGCAATAAGTTTTATTTAACTGTTTACTGAAAACAGGTGAATTAACGATGCTGTCCAGTCTCAGGACAGGAGTACAGAGCCTGGTATGAACAAATATTTATTATCAGTGCGGTTATTGTAAACAGTCGTATTATATAATAACTGCTTGACGTATAAGAGCCATCGTGATGAAATGTGCATTTTCAGTGGCGTGTCTCTTCAAGGAAATTGCAGACGACCTCAGCCCTGCAGCATGACAGCCTTTTTGTCCACCGTGACAGTCCCGAGGACAACCCGAGTATTCCCTTTGAATTCTCACCTGCGAACCAAAAGGTACTTCATTTGTTTTTGTTAAAAGATTTCAAAATTCTGCTCTGAATTCGATGTCTAGAAAATCGTGATAGAAGTATTACTTACGGTTCCTATGGTTACCAATTAAATGAAAATTATATAGGTATTAAATCGTATAATACAAAGACATTTAATGAGTCCTTAACTTTGTTAAATCTCTTTGAAATAACTTTATCTATTCTTCTTCACTGAACACTTTGGGTTACCAAATAAGTAATATATAAAATCTATGATGTATTGTATGACCATTTGCATTTTTTAAACTCAATCATCTCAAAATTTTAGAGCTGGGTTCTTGTCAGTTTCTGATGCAATTCCCCTTCCTCTTTTATTTTTTTTTTTTTTTTTTTTTTTATTTTATTTGGTTCATCAGTAGTTACTACATAAGTTTCAAATTGTTGACATTTTTTAACAATATGGTTCTTAATCTTAATGTGTAACAGTTTAAGACGAACACAGCATGCATGTTAGTAGATACTTGTTAACCGCTTAAACTAAAGTGAGACAATTTATTAGAAAAATAAGTGAATGTGAATCCAAACTATTTGTGTAAATTACTCTCAAGAATATACTTTTTTATATGAGTTATAGTATCCTTCCATACATCCACAGAGCCTCCATATTTATTCAATAGTCTTGACAGTCGAGCAACCGGGGAGTTCGCGCCTAGCTTTGTACGTCTGAACGGGCACGCTAAGACTTTGATAATTCCACGGGGGTATCTTGATGGAATATTGAATGCGAAGCGTTCCAATATTTGCGGGCAGTTTAATTTACCATTAAGAACTTTATGCAAGAAAGTGACTTCCAAAGCATCTCTGCGTGAGTCGAGTGAATGCATACTGAACAATTTCCGTCTTAGATGGTATGATGTCACCTCTTTGGAGACTCCTGCAGCATATGCTAAGTGCCAAAGGAAACGCTTCTGCACTCTTTCCAACCTCAGCATGTGAGTGGCGTAATGGGGTCTCCAGACAATACAGCAGTATTCCAGTATGCTCCGAACCAGGGTATTATACAACAGTATTTTGGTGCTTGACATTCTAAATATCCTCGAGTTCCGTATCACAAAGCCCAACATCCTTGAAGCTCGGCCTATTATGTTGTCGATGTGTGGTACAAACGTCAATTTCCTGTCAAATATTACTCCAAGATCTCTTATAGTTTCTTTTTCTGTTAGAGCCTGATTATTTATACTGTAACTTGAGGGTATTGTATTTAAGCTCCTAGTGAACCTTACCACTGAACACTTTTCAATATTAAGTTGCATTCCATTACCCCGACACCATTCCTGGAGTCTATTTAAGTCATCTTGTAGTTGTAAAATGTGTTCCCGACTTTCGATAGTTTTCAGAATTTTTAAGTCATCAGCGTATAGAAATGGCGTAGAATATATAAAACAATTCGGGATATCGTTGATAAATATGTTGAATAATATCGGACCAAGGTGTGATCCTTGTGGAACACCAGAAAGTACTGTGTAATTCTTTGATTGGTATCCGTTTATAACCACAAAAAAGCTACGATTGCTTAGATACGATTCAAACCAAGAAAGTATGCAACCACCAATACCATATATTCTGAGTTTATAGAGAAGGAGCTTATGAGGAACCCTATCAAATGCTTTGCTCAGGTCTGTATATACAACATCTACCTGCTTTTGCTTGTCAATCGATTTTATCAGTTGCTCAGAGAAAGATACAAGGTTCGAACAAGTAGATCGAGCAGGTACAAATCCGTGTTGATGGTCAGTTAACACAGTTTGGATGTGATGTTGTATATAAGGACATAATATAGCTTCAAATATCTTACCAAAGACTGCTAGAATTGAAATAGCTCTGTAGTTGATTACGTCGTTAATATTGTCTCCTTTGTGTATTGGCACTACTTTTGCCACCTTCCAGTATAATGGAAATATACCGGTATGTAAGGATTTGTTGTAAATAATGTGCAAAGGATGTACGAGGCCTTTTGCACAGTTTTTGATGAAAAATGCTGGTATGTTATCCGGCCCATGGCCTTTTGAAGTATCTAGTTCCTTTAGTTTTTTAATAATTGTACTTTTACTTATCGTAAGAGTGGTTAAGTTTGTACTGCTCCGTTCGATGTTCTCTAAAAAAACTTGGGTACTTTCTGAGATGTTCGGCATAGTGTCCGTATTGTTGGTATACACTGAAGCAAAAAACTCTCCAAACATATCACACATTTGTTGTCCATTAGACGCCCACTTACTTCCGTTCGACATTGAAGCAGGGTATGTACTAACCTTTTTCCGTTTTTCTTTAATGACAGACCAGAACAATTTAGGATTACCGGAGATATTCCCCTCCATTCTGGAGTTATACTCGTTGAAACAGTTAATTGCCAGTTTTTTATATCTCTTGCTCAGCAGGCTTAATGTTAATTTATCGAGAGGGTTTTGATAAACTTTATACCGTTTTAAAACTTTGTCTTTCTCGCGCTTAATTCGTATGAGATTGCAGTTAAACCAACGTGGATATTTATTACCGCCCCTTTTTTTTATGGGGATGTGTTTAGATATAATATTTTTTATGACACCGTAGAAATTTGTAACCATCTCGTCAACAGAGAGATTTCCATTCAGTGTTTCTGCCCAGTTTATCGCACGCAGGTCATCGTTAATCACGTCATAGTTCGCCCGATAGAAATTGTATCTAACATTATCTTCACATGGTTTTAATCCTTCTTCTGTTCTCTGTTCAATTTCTATTTCAACCGGAGGATGCATGCTGTCGACGGTACTGAGCGGAAAGGTTGATTCTCCAATCGAGCATTGGAGTACAGTGTTCGTTAACACTACATCTAGTATTCTGTTTAACGAGTTTTTCACTTTGTTGTGCTGATAAAGATCATTTACTAGTACAAAATCTACAAGACACTGTTCCAGAGAAGATGTTGAGTTACTTGATAAGGTCCTATGCACTTGTTCCCACTTAATATTACCAAGGTTTATATCTCCCACAATGCAAATATTAGATGACCCTAGTTCGAACACGCGGCTACAATTTTTCGTAAAAATATCGAGCCCTGTCCTTGTTACTGGTGGGGGTAGGTATACTGCACATAGGATAAGCTCTTTAGAAGATGGAAGGTGAAATTTTAACCATAAATCTTCACAGTCACTTTCCCATTCATACATACGCTTGACATTGAATTTGTTATGAACTGCGACCAAAACCCCACCTCCATCCTTTTTATTGTGTAATTTTGTTGGCTTTCTATCCCTTCTGAAAACGGTATATCTCTTATCAAATAGTTCACTGCTTAGTAAGTTATCATTGAGCCAAGTCTCAGTTAAAATTATTATTTCGAAGTCACTACAGCAAATATTTCGATAGAAGTCATGGGTTTTGGTGCGCAATCCCCTTACATTTTGGTAATACATATTTATTTTATTTAGGTTCATTTTTATAAAGATGTATACTAATGCCTTTAATTAAGTTTTGAATTATTATTGAAGGGTCTTGAGTTGTTCTGAGTTCTTGACGTACACGTATTCCGAGTTCTCATCTTTCCGCATATATATTCGGCCTTGTCGCACCCATACAAATTTGTACTGACACTCCCGGGCTTTGTTTCTTGCAGCAGCATGTAAAGCTTTGTTGTTAGGTGACAGATGCTCCATTACATATATCGCTCGTTTTTCACACGTGTACCCGAAATGGCTTGAGTTAAGTTTCTCACTATTTTTTTTGTTGAAGTTGATTGTGGCTGCCAGCACGCTATCTCTCAATCGCGATGAGCTGAATTGGGCCACTATAGAGCGCGGCCTTGCGGTGGACGGGTCTTTCTTGGCAATACGTGTACAGTTTACGATCATGTCGTCTTGAATGGTATGACCGACTACTTCACCAAGTTTTTTTACGATGCATATTATGTTTTCATGCTTGTTCTCCGGCACACATTGTATTTCAATGTTATTCGATCTTGCATGCTGCTCTAAATTAGCCATTTGAGTCTTTAGTTCACTTATCGATGTTTGTAGTGATTCGTTGTCTTTTTGCAAGGCTAATACTTTTGCAGATGATTCCTTCTCACTTAGGTTCATTTCATCGTAGCGCTTGTCCAAGAATTCTACGGATTCCCTGAGCTCATTAATTTCAATCTTCAAGGGTTGGAGGTGCTCTTCAATGAGGCTCAGTAATTTCTGAGTGATTTGGGCGGAAAACTCTGCAAATTTTGCATCAAGTAGCTCAGCTATTGTGTTTCGCATAATATCCACATTTACCGAGGCACTGGGACTAGGAGAAGTACTTGGCGTAGAGGGAGTAGAAAGAGCGACCCTTTTGAGAGATCTCTTGGTTATGTTATCTTCTCTAGCTGTATGGATTGGAGTGTCATCGTTCCTGCGCGTTGGGGTTCTGTTTCTGCATAATGGGCATACCCATTTAGATATTATTTTGCTACGCCTTGCCATATTCAAACAATCATAGTGGTAGTTTTTATTACATGTTGTGCATTGTAAAAACTCTTGTCCAAATTCTCCTCCCGAGCAACAACCCCACACTTTTGTCGGTGAGTCCATTCTTTGTCTCTCGTATGACGCGTATCGAGATTACTCCTGCCACTTTCTACTAGCAAATTCTCTGTTATTTGTTTGTTTCTGTGCGACTTACTGAGTTAAGCAGGCGGCAGGTACAAAATGGTAAGATTGAAAAATTATATTTAGCCCGGTTTCGAACTTGCGTTAATCGCTCGCAATCTCGTTCTACACGCTGCTAACGTGTGCTATGTGTCTTGCTATGTCGATGACAAAATTGTTTAATATTATCCTTGGGTTATTTGTACTTTGCTGTCTACCCGATTATATTTTTATCAAGTAGTTCCAGATTGACCGTAAAAAACACATCAATAATAAATTATTATTGTCACTTCTTAGCTTGTGTATACAATTGAACACTTGAATAATCTGTGCTTAAATGTTATCTTTGGCTTTAATTATCGTTTCTGTTGTTTTAGTGAAATAAGTACGAACAAGACGCATATGACTGCTTCTCTCTCAACACAACAATGATTTTATGCAAATTTTTTATTATTTATCATTAAGTACACAACGAAAAGGTTCACAGTTCACTTGTAGGTACAATGATCATCCAATAAAACAATCACTTCACGGAAGTTAGCAATTAAAACAATATCCAACAATTTTAAAGTAGGAGCTAATGTTTACGTGCGCACGCGTATGTACCGATTACAAGTAAACCTCTTCGAGGTCAATCCGCTATTAGTAAATTTAGTTAGTATTAAGTGCAAATCATCTTTTTTCAGAGAGTAGAGGCCTTGTTAGCAATATACCCAGAGGGCCACAAAAGGGCAGCTATGATTCCACTGCTAGACTTGGCACAAAGACAGAATGGTGGCTGGCTGCCTATCTCTGCCATGCACAAGGTTGCTGAAGTACTAGAACTACCACGCATGAGGGTTTATGAAGTAGCTACCTTCTACACTATGTTTATTAGGTAAGTTTTAGGGCTAATGTGGCCTAATGAATTATTATTGATGTCTTGAATAATCATTACTAAGTATATACTATATATTATGTTATGGATATTTATGCCTTCCTAATGAGTGTCTTTATTTATGCCTTTACATATGTAATGTAAATAACATGTATTTCATTGTTCTCATCGCACAAGTTTTGCTTGGTTTGGGACTAGAATAATTTAAATGGAAATGTCTCGAATTGCAAAATAGAATATTACCTCCTTGATGAGCAATAGAAAGAGTGGTGCGCCAGTTCTCTCTTGACTGGCAGTCCTCTTTCACTTTACCACATTCATCAGTCAATGATGATTATATTATTGTTATAAATCCCATCCAGACGACCCATTGGCAAATACCACGTCCAAGTGTGCACAACGACACCATGCTGGTTGCGTGGATCTGATGCTGTGCTCAATGCAATCAAGGAAGCCACTGGCTGTGAAGTTGGTGGCAACAGCCCGTGCGGGAAGTTTTCTTTATCTGAGGTTAGTATTAACATCATATGTCATGCGATTAGCATAGGCATGGCTTTCCACATTTGCGTACAGTAAGTGATTAAAATTTTGCTGTATTTATCATTAAACTTTGCATTTCCCTTAATTATATATTTTTTGTCTAAGCAGTGACAGGCCGATTTAGCCCGCCACTGAGTATACGGCTTTTCTTCAATCTTCCCAAGCCCGGTATACTCGACATTTGTAGGGGACGTCACTCATAATGACACTTTTTTGGTAAAAGCTGAGTCTTGGAAATAGCAAACTATACATTTTAATTTAATATTAATTCATAAACTGTGTTAAGACTTGTGGTGGCCCCACAACCTGCCTAGTAATTAATACTCTTGTATAGCTTATAATCTTTTATATCAATGGCTTTTTCAGGCACTCGACACATACTGTTAGTTTAGGAGTGATGATTATGATATGTTTTCTGCTCTTATGTACAGTTATTATCATACCACAAGCTTCATGGTGATGGAAAACAGGAAACCTACAAATCTATCTTGCACTAATATCTGATTGGTGACTAATCACTGTACTTTAATTCAGAAAAACTTATTGGTACAGTCGGGATTCGAACTTGCGATCTTCGTATCGCAGGCAGCTACTCGAACCACTCGGCTACGGCTTGGTTTTCCTTCCTTCCACGGCTTCAGTTTTTTTACTTATAATTAAGTAAAATATTTGTACGTGTATTTTCAGGTAGAATGTCTTGGTGCATGCGTGAATGCCCCTATGGTTCAAGTTAATGACGATTATTATGTAAGTATTAAATAATTTAAAGACACTAACTAGCTATTTGCTATCGACATTCTTCATTAAAATTTCAGAGATAGATTATTTTATATTCTAGCTTCTTAACATAGGACATGTTTTATTCCGGTATAAAATCTACCAATAATTCTGACTGTATGTATGTCGATGAAACTATGAGACAGCACGTTATATTTATTTTATATAAGGTGACTATCTGTAATTATTTTTTTCAGGAAGATCTCAGTGTAGAAGACACAAAGGAAATTATAGAAAAACTGAAAAAGGATGAGAAACCCAAACCGGGCCCAAGGTGATACTAAATTTTCATTGATTTGGATGATGTATGGAAGTTTTCTCTCGATGTTTTCCTTCGCCGTAAAGCTCGTGACCAATCAGTGTGTATAAGTTAGGAGTACAGTCAGGATTCGAATATGCCATCTGTGTGTTGCAGGCCACTCCGCAAACCACTGGGCCATCATGGTTCTATTATTATATGTATTTAAGAAAAACGACGCATTTCTGGGCTTGTTTTTACTTGAAGTGTACTTTATAATTTGTCATAGGAGTGGCAGATTCGCAGCAGAACCACTCGGGGGACTCACGTCTTTATCCGAGGAGCCCAAAGGACCTGGCTTCGGACTACAGGATGCGCTGAAATCCTAATTATATTGTTTTGTATATTATTCCTAGGCAATATTTAAATAAATCATGTTAGAACAAACTTCTTTTTAAATATTAATTACGTCATTGGAGCTTAAAAACACTTAAATGTAAATACCAAAATATCGTATCTGGAAACAATCTAAAGAAGTTATCAATATTTGATAAAAAATATATAAGTACTGATAATTGTCACTATATTTTATTATGTAAATGACCATCGCAGCTTAAATTATGCTACACTAAGTACAAAATAATAAATATCCTCTTATAGGAGGAAAACCAAGTACATACCTACTAATTATTGTTTTTTATATTTAGTGGCACAAACATACAGGTCGCCTCATGTTGTGTTTACTATAGCGTGTTGATAGTCTAGTACCTATGAGTTTATAATGATTGAGCGATCTGTCAGCGTATGGAACGAACCTTCATGTAAAATCTTACAACAGAAACATTACTAGAGACCAAACGATTTTTATTTATACAACAAGAGTGGCAAACAAGCACACGGCCCACCTGATGGAAAACGGTTACCACAGCCTATTTAGACTTATATGACCGAAGTATCACTTGCGCGTTGCCACTCTGTGTTCGGCGAGTTATACTGTGTTGGCAGCATAATGAGACTAATCCCTCTGCTGCCAACACAATATAACTCGCTCCAAGGAGCTCATTACTGGAAATATTATTCACCACGAGGAACACAAAACAAAAAAAATATATTTGGCTACGGACTTCTATAAGGGGGAGATCCAATTGGAATGGGAAACACGGTTAGCCCTACCTCTCTTAGACTCTCTTAAGTTCTGTTCCAACTGACATAAAGAAACATTGAACTGATTTGCAATAACGACAATCAACCATATTTACAAGAACGGTTATAAAAACATTATTTTATTTTTAATAGTGCTATTGGATGGCTAAGGCTACATATATGTATGTTAAGATCTTATCAAACATGGTTACGGCGTATTGATAAATGCCTGATAACGATTCATGTACACTGTATTGTTCAGTGTTTCATTGAATATGATTGAAACCGTATGTACCATCGAGTGGTAGGTACTTACTGTTATGAGAGGAATAAGATACATAGTGAAAAAAAAGGTTTTAATACTTAACAGTGAGTGAAGTGTTATAATTATTGTGACGTTTTGCAGTGTTATCGAAAAGTAAATATTTTCAACATGGCGAATTTCAGATGTATCGAAGAAGTTTGAAAAATGATAACAAGGAATATACAAAAATATCAATATGGGAAGAGACTACAAACGAAAATGTAAGTAAATAAATACTCAATAGGTATTAAAATTAAAGTAATTTAATTGATATAAATAATTACATAATTAAAATTAATTATATACCTACAAATTAAATTATACTGCATAATTGGTAGGCAATAGAATATCTTTGCAAAATATTTATGATATGCCCAAAATTAAATAATCATGTAAGCCAACTCATGCCAAAGAATACATAATTTTCGTTTTAAATGTTTTGATTAAACAGGGCATTATATAAAATAATACACCACAATTTTAATCAGCGAATGCGTAATACATTTTGAGTAAGTTTATTATTAAGCCAAATGACCTTGTTCATCTAAAGTATTATCATGACTAGAGCAGACTGTATAATAATAGCAGGATAATTAATTTCCGAAATACAATAATTATGTTACTTCCACTGGCCAATACGTTGGCTAAACGTTGTATTACGATGATAACGTCATAAGTTGAATTCGCCTCTGTAATCTGATTAACAATGCGCTTGAAAACCATTTTTATTGCAATTTATTAAATATTAAAGAGGATCTAATTACGGTTTGGTAAAATGTTAGATACATTTACAAGAAATTGTGGTTTTATAGAACTGTTTCGCGACAACAGTTTTATTTCTTTTCATTACATTGTAATCTTTGATTTTGATTTTAATCATGCCTTTCGAATACTAATGTCATTATTGAACTGTCCGCTGTCAGTTTTGTAGACTGTCATTGTTTGTCAGTCGGTCGTCCGTCCGTCACCAACTGACAGCTTAGTAAATTCAGTAAGTTTTGTGAAGCAGTCAGTGATCGCCTTTCTTTGAGACTCGTGTCGTTCAGGTAGTGATTAAAAATGTCTCTCGAGGCTTAAGCCAGAGGCAAGTGTGAACAATGAAAAGCAGCCCAACGCGCAAATATGAGCATTTCTCCAGCGACCATCACGGAAAAGAAACGGATAAATACTCTTTAGATAGTCAAGACACCGCCAGTGTGGTTAGTGTTCACGTTGAAATTATTGATTTTGTTTGTGTACTCTACAAGATGCTATCGATTGGCCGTGTTTAACGTTAGCACGATGGCTGTAGCCTGTAAAAGCTGCTATAATGTATGTATCGTTGTTAGTAAGTCATATACCAGTAGATTTATAGGTAGGCGCCGTCACTTAAGGGCGGTGTTTTAAAGACAATAAAAATAATTACGCATCGCGCACGACCTACATCTATCTCAATTGTACTGCAGATAGATGATACACCTCTAGAGATTTCATTGAAGTCAAATTTGAATGAATTTGAAGAACTGCCGAGTCATAATTCTCGACTTTTCCAATGCTTTCATTACATACACGCGTTCACTTTCACCACTTAAAATATGTACACGTTGTTTAGCCCATGTAATTAGTTCTAGATTTAGCCTACTAAATTTACCAGTTTATTCTCCCATGGGGTTGTACCCAATACTTTGTTTTATTTAAGCAAATCTTTCTTATATATTTCCAATATTATCTATAGAACTAACTTTCTACCTATCATTTGTCTTATTGCCTGATTGTGTAAAGGATTACAAAAAGGAGTAAAGAACAGAGAATTAATACATGTGTACTAGCTCAGAGGTGTGGCAGATAAACTTGCACCAACCCCTTGTAACAAATGTATAAAAGAATAGGAGATGAATTGTTTTTCAGGATAGGTAATACATATACATACAGTATACATATCACGCCATCCTTAATAGGGTAGGCAAAGAGAATATTTATATGTAGGTATATGTGTATATGTATAAAAAACACTTAAAAACAAATTTGAATTAAGATCTCATCTCTGGAGCCATGTGCAACATTTGGTTCTATAAACATTGATTTGTTATTGATAAAGTTTTGCTATTCCAAACATCAAACTGTTTTTAAAGCCTGCTCTGTTCTCCATCAACATTACGTTTTATTGTATTATTTATTCTACATATTTATTTTAAAAGTTCACCTTGTGGCGAAAATACTTTATGCCATTTGATTAGCCAATCGGGTTGTATTTTTTTCTTTTTTGAACTTTGGAATGTTTTTGGTTAAGTGCTCCATGACATTTGGGTTTTAATTTTCATGTCAGAATTGAAACTGGACTTTAACTCAAGACTTCTTATATTTCTTAATAGGCTGAGTCGTTATCGTATCAATATGAAATGGGATGCATCTGTATGCCAAACATTGCATCGGACTAACTGCAATGGTGCATCATAAGCACGAGTCTCAGTATTTATATTTCTATACTAGTTGTGCCCGCGACTTTGTCGGCATAGACGGCTTTTTAATTTTTCGTAAAAATTATTTTTTTCAATAAAAAGTATCCTATGTTACTTCTAATACCTCCAAAAATATGTGTACAAAGTTTTACGATGATCGGTTTAGTAGTTTTTACGTGAAAGCATAACAAACTTACATTCACATTTATAATATTAGTAAGGATATATATATGTATATGTAAAGCCATGGTGGCTGAGTGGTTCGAGTAGTTGCCTGCAACACAAAGATTGCAAGTTCGAATCCCAGCTGCACCAATGAGTTTTTCTGAACCTAAGTATAGTGATTAGACACTATAAGGAACTTGTTACTATAAGGAAAACATCGTATATGAATAGTCGTGCTTGAGTAACGGACTTGCCATCTGTCAAGTGAGTAAAATATATCTCTGGCGGAAAGTGCCTCTGCCTACTTCTCTGCCCTTCGGGGACCCTCGAATATGGTTTCAGCTGGTTAAAGTTTATTATCATATCTCGTGCTCGGCGACTCGGCGTGATGATATGTATGAAGCTCGTGCTGTGGTAATTCACTGTAGATACGTTAAGAAAAAACTTATTGTGACAGTCGGGATTCGAACTTGCAACCTTCGCCTACCACTCGGCCACCACGGGTCTCTATTCTTAATAAGTGAAAGCTGTCACCTGCGCGGTATTATTCATAAACTGATATGATATTGAGAAGGTCGAATAATCCCTTAGCCGAAATAATTGTATCTTTATTGGCATCTTATCGTAAACGGCAGTGATTCTGTAATGTGCTTTTTATCAGAATTGTCACTGATAGAGGCCGATGACTGATATCATATTTCTTGGTTTGTTTTTCAAATATACCTGTATGAAATTGATTTGTACATATAATCATATACATATCATCACGCCGAGTCCCCAGCAAAGCCCAGCATCTGCATACCCCAGCGGGGTAGGCAGAGAGTATAAAGCACCAGTACTCTCTAGACTTTCATACCTTGTTCGCTTCGTCCTAATTCATCAGTCTCTTTATACATGCTCGTCGGCTTCGAGTACTCTTGACGTGCCCGTCCGTGAGCGTCAGATCGATTTGATCCAGGTAGTTGGAACGTATGTATGTTATCACGCAGATTAGAGCGCAAGTTCTCTGCAGACTTCTCCTCATACATTCTCCGTTCATCAGATGAAGCTGTAATTGTTATTCGTATGTTGGTAACAGAACAGTTACTAATATTTAGACCTTACGACGATTTCCATGATAAAAAAGTTCTCCAGTTTAAACGTATGTATATACATATAGATAGCGTCATCCACGAAGACGCGCCCCACTATTCTTCCCTAAAGTTGTGTGCAACCTTCCACTAATGTATGAGTATTGTTGGTACACACTGATTACCTATGAGTACACACGTACACTACAATTAATACACTCGGGTCATACTCCTCGCATCCCGCGACCCCGTCGTCTAGAAATTGGTGGGGCGCGGCTTCATGGATGACACTAACTATACAAGTATATATCTATTGCGTTACAAAGATACATCAAAATTGCACCGTGGATGCTGTGATTGCCGAATTAAGATTTCTAAGAGTAGTAGATTTTTTTTCTTAACTTATTCAGTGATTCATCTCGCCTTGTATACATACGATTTTTTTTATTTTATATACTTTTAAACTAATTTTTAAGATCTTAGACGTACTAACTAACTACATAATATATTTGTATTACAAGTGGCATTATAAGACCACGATAAAGAGGGGACTCTTCTAATGCAGGTTATTATAACTTAAAAGAAGAGATCCCAAACCATGTCACATATAACTTGTAACTCAATAAAGAATTTATTATTTATATATATATATATATATATATATATATAATATATATATATATATATATATATCCTCACGCCTTCCCACATGGGTCTCCAAAGGGGTAGGCAGAGGTGTATAGGTAATACCCACACACCCACTTTCCGCCAGAGGTATATTAGGTGCCAACGTGACAGATGGCGAGTCCATCGCCGTTACTCAAGCACGACTATACATACGCCTTTGAATGTCTTCTCAGACGTATGCAGGTTTCCTCTCGATGTTTTCCTTCACCGTAAAGCTCGTGGTGTGACTAATCACTGTACTTAAGTTCAGAAAAACTCATTGGTACAGTCGGGATTCGAACTTGCGATCTTTGCGTCGCAGGCAGCTGCTCGAACCACTCGGCCACCACGGCTTCTTGTATATGAGCTCATATATATACATGCATGGATTGTTTGTGTGAACAATATCTGTAATTGTATACCTATCAATATTGTACGCTTATCACACATTGATGACGTCGTTTCGTAAACAGAACATTGATTCGTCCACTCGCTTAACCCGTATGTATTTAAATACAACTAAATTCAAACATTCCGTTGAATTAAAACATCAGTATACTATAATATAATTGAATGGCGCTGTGCCGTAAATTGCAAGTTCGAATCCCGACTGTACCAATGAGTTTTTCTAACTTAAGTACAGTGATTAGTCACACCACGAGCTCTACGGTGAAGGAAAACATCGAGAGGAAACCTGCATACGTCTGGGAAGAAATCTAAAATTGTATGTATGGTCGTTCTTGAGTAACGGCGATGGACTCGCCATCTGTCAGGGCATCTAAAATATATCTCCCGCGGAAAGTGTTCTACCTACACACCTCTGCCTACCCCCATCGGGGACCCTTGCGGGATGATTAGGTAGTTAAATAAGGTTAGATTATAAGCTGAATAAAAATGAAACACTGACTCGGATTTTATGGAAGTGTTTTTTCATAGCTAGTGTTCAAATATAATCCTACGAACTGTACAATTTCATTCCATGTATAAATGAATAGTATGATAGAAAGTAGGTCAAGCGCTCTATATAGGTACGCTTTTAGGTAAACTTTTCATTCATGTCCCAGTTTGCCTGTAAATTTAGACTGCAGTTTGAATCGATTTATTAGCGTCGCTCATTCTCGTCGTTTCGTCGGTTTCATTATTTTCTTTGACACTAAGGAGGCTAACGTGCCGCCCGCTTGATGGTAAGCGGTTACTGCTTATGGACACCATGGAATCTTTCACACCCTATTTCTATACAATTATTTAAAGCAATTTCCCAAAATTACTCCTAACTGGCGAGCATGTATGAAAAGACAAATGAAAGTGGCTGAATCGAAAGAGGTATTAATGTGTAGAGAGAACCGGCACTCTTCTCTCTGTTTGGAGCATTCCGCATCAGGATATGTATGTAGCTACTCATTCCCCTATGATCTCTTGAAGATCTAAAATATTGTTATACGATTATAAACCTAATTATCACGTTGCTTAATGCGAGCGAGAGATACCGGAACGTGGCAATTCTATTTTCAAGGCTTTTGCACGGTTTGTACCATTCATAAACACGTGTTTTTGACAAAGTCGATTCACTGTAAGTCTTCTTTAACATTTCCAGTAACTCCGAACACAAACTTTGATTGGCGATGCAAAATTCTGAAGTTGAAAATAGAAAGTCTGTTCGATGTTTTAGTCCATTATGAAATTCGCAATACACACTAGATTAATTTGATTATTACAAAAATATATATAATTGATATATAAAAAAACAACACTGTATTTTATATTAATAACAGACGCAACTCAAACTGCGCGCCAAAATGGAATACAGTTGTGCAAACAAAAAAAAATATTTGGAACCATAAACAAATCACCCAGTCCCGAGTTATACTTTTTTTACTGAATACATATATAAATTATTTTAGAATTACACTTGTATGTAATTCTAAAATAATTTATATGTTATGTACTTCGTTCTACACTATTTTATTAGTTTAACTTTACGTAGAGTTGTAAGAGTAATAAATAAAGAAATTGTAAAATGAAAATAACATAGTCTGTAATTTATAAAGATATTGTGATATCCCCTGGTGTTGCAAGCTTCCATAGGCGGCGGTAACCGCTTACCATCAGGCGGGCCGCATGCTTGTTTGCCATCCTAGTAGTATACAAATTGGCCAAAATATAACGATAAGGTGATAACGTTGTCTGCCTACCAGGTGGCGGACCGTCTGAAAGTTGACGTACGCCGCGGGCTGTCATGGCGCGAGGCCAATGATCGCATGAACTTTGTGGGGCCCAACGAGTTCCAGGTGAAGGAACAGGACCCGCTATGGAAGAAGTACATCGAACAATTCCAGAACCCTCTCATACTGTTGCTCTTAGGTAAGTGGCAATTTTTTTTTTTGTATTGTCTCTCGTAGCGTGAGTTCCGGGAACTTTTGCTACTTAACCGGTCAATGGCGAGGCCTAGACCTAGGCCTAGACCTAGGCCTCCAGCCAGGCATTTTATTTTTAAGCAACACAGCTAAGGGCACACCCTGTTGGGGTACGAACCTCGGCTTAGGGCGTTGCTAGATCGCGAGCAATGGAGCTGGGCTGGATTGGTAATTTTATTTAATATTTTTTTGCTTCTTCCGCGTGGAATTTTACAAAAAAAAAATTGTTTAGTTTCTAAAATAAAATCTGCCAGTGAAAGTCCCGTTAAATTCGGTCCAGCCGTTTCAGAAATTAGCCGGAACAAACAGACACACTGACAAAAAATATTTTGGTACATGTACCGTGTATTACATACGTATGCATTTAGTAAAAAGTGGTTACTTATATTAATTTGACAAACATAAAAAAAATCTTGAAAAAAGGCCAGGTCAAGAGTACCCTAAACCGAAGAGCATGTATGAAGAGAATAATGAAAGTGGACGAAGCGAAAGAAGTATGTAAGGATCGTAGCAAGCAAGTGGAAAGAAGTGGTCTCTACCTACCCCTACGGGAAAGAGGCGTGATTATGTATGTATGTAAACAGACACTCCAATTTTATTTATTTCTATAGATTTAGATGTATACATAATTACGAGTTTATAGAACATATGTATGTACATAGGAGTTACTAGGGTCGCATAACATCACTTGATTTCCTGGCGGAATTAACATCACACTCTTACGCTTCAGTAGCCAAAAAGGAACCTACTATAAAAAAGTATATACCTTACTTATAGTGAAGAACAGCTGAGTAAATAACGCCCATACTTGAAATTTTTGCGCGCCTCAAACTTGAATAGAGACGTGATGGCCGAGCGGTTCGAGTAGTTGCCTGCAATACAATGATTGGAAGTTCGCATCCAGACTGTACCCATGAGCTGTTCTGAACTTAAGTAGTACAGTGATTAGGCACTCAACGAGCTTTACGGTGAATATTTGTGATATACGGACACTTTTTTATGAATCATATTAGACGTTGTCATTATTTGTTGATATTAAGTGTTCATATATGTATATGAGGGTGTCTAGCCAGTACCCACACACACTGTTCGCCGAAGATATATTTTAGGTGCCTACGTGACAAATGCCGTTACTCAAGCACGACTATACATAGGTCACTAAATACCTTCTTAAACGTATGCAGGTTCGATGTTTTCTTTCCCCATAAAGCTCGTGGTGTGAATAATCAGTGTACTAAGTTAAGAAAAACTCATTGGTACGGTCGGGATTCGAGCTTGTAATCTTTGTGTTGCCGGTCTACTCGAACCACTCAACCACCACGGCTCTATTTTATTATATCTCATTATCGATACATAATTATAAAAGAATATGGTGGGTCTGTTTTATTAAAAAGACCTTCATTCCAATTGAAGCATATTCACAGAACTTATGTGAGCGTATACTGTACCTATTGATTTGACAATTACTAGACATGTGGTCAACTATTGCTCATCGATATTACCGAAAGCTTTCTACAAGTCTTCGGATAGGTTATTTAAATTTCTTCTTTAACTTAGCCGTGGTGGCCGAGTGGTTCGAGTAGGCTGGCAACACAAAGATCGCAAGTTCGAAAATCCCGACTGTACCAATGAGTTTTTCTGAACTTAAGTACAGTGATTAGTCGAGCTTTACGGTGAAGGAAAACATCGAGAGGAAACCTGCATACGTCTGAGAAGCAATTCAAAGGCGTATGTATAGTTGTGCTTGAGTAACGGCGATGGACTCGCCATCTTTCACGTTGGCACCTAATATATCTCTGGCGGAAAATAGGTGTGTGGGAATTACCTTTACACCTCTGCCTACCCCTTATGGGAAGGCGTGAGTGATTGGATGTAGCCAAGATGTGGGTCTGTGTAACAGTATCGTGGCGAACCCTCATTCTGATTAAATAAGAGGTTTATTGAAGTTATATAAGCGTAGATTTTAAAAACTTTTACATTAAGGTGATCTCACTGAGTGGCATAGTCGCTGTGCGACAAAACTCCTTCAATAGAGATAAATATAAAAAAAACTTATGCAGATTTCAAATCAATGTTACTGCAGTCCATTCGACACACGAATAATTCGTCCATTCGTACTTTCCAATAGCAATGAGTTCATTGTCCTCAAAATATACACCTACCGCAATATTTTATTGTATCTAGATTGAATATGGGTCTAGATTTCTAGTGCGCATGCTCGTTAAACATTGCATACAATGTCGGATTGATTATTTAGCCAGGTGGATGAGTTTACACGGGATAGCGACTTGGCGTATTTACTGACTTAAGAGCTATATTGGCAGGTTTAGGTATCGATGTAAACATAGTGCCATCCACGAAGACACGCCCCACTATTCATCCTTATATTTAATTGTGTAAGTGTGCATACTTCAACTTATATTTGGTCACTGCACGCACACTACAATTAATATACTCGGGTCATACTTCCCACATCCCGCGACCGCATCGACTAGAAATTGGTGGGGCGCGTCTTCGTGGATGGCACTATCTATACCTATAATACGTCGATACATGATTGCAGGCGCCTACGCCAAACACTGCCACCACGGCCGTTACACATATACATCCTTACTAATATTATAAATGTGAATGTAAGTTTGTTTGTTACGCTTTCACGTAAAAACTACTTAACCGATTATCATGAAACTTTGTACACATATTCTTGGAGGTATTAGAAGTAACATAGGATACTTTTTATTGAAAAAAAAAATAATTTACAAAAGGTAAAAAAGCCGTCTTCGCCGACGAAGTCGCGGGTACAGCTAGTAGAGATAATAAAGCTTGGAGACAATGCCGCATAAATTGACCTAGTCTATTTTTGCTGCCCTCAGCTCTCGGCCATTTGCAAAGTATTGTTTATATAATATGCGTACGCACCACAAGTTAACATGCGTGCTTTCGGATACTCAATTATGACCATGTCCTGATCATTAGGATCCCCGTGAGACTATGCTGAGAAGCGTAACTATATTTCGTAATCTGACAAAAATTATAAAAGTTTTTTTTAAGAATAACACAATTTATAAAATTTGCCATGTATGTCCGTCTGTATGTCTGTCTGATAGTTCCGGGTAATATCCGGAAAGGCCGGGCCAATTTTGACGGAATTTCACTGTCGGATTTCTAAAATCATAATATGTGGGTACTTTACAATATTATAATAAGGAAAGTTCGATTTTAAATAGCAATGCCGTATATAACGTATATATGTATATATCCTCACGCCTTCCCACAAGGGTTCCCGAAGAGGTAGGCAGGGGTTTATAGATAGTAACACCCTCTTTCCGACAGAGATATATTTTGGGTTCCAACGTGGCGTATCCATGGCAGTTACTCAAGCACGACTATACAACATACGCCATTAATTTGCTTCTCGAACGTATGCAGGTTTCCTCTCGATGTTTTCCTTCACCGTAAAGCTCGTGGTGTGACTAATCACTGTACTCAAGTTCAGAAAAACACATTTGTACGGTCGGGATTAGAGCAGATATTTGTGTTATAAACACTAGTATTTGTTTGTACCTTAGTCTTGAATGTCCTATGTATTTAAGTATATATCTATCTATATAAGTAAATATATCGTTGTCTAGTTACCATAACACAAGCTTTGCTTAATTTGGGACTTGGTCAATTTAGGTGGAATTGTCCTAAGATATTTATTTATGTCGCAACCAACTTCTTGAACCACACGGCTTTTATATATGCATGTTTGTGTCTTGTCATTATGGTCCTTAAAGGTTCACAATGTAGCCACAATGTAGCTACAAAGGTCCACCTGATGCTACCTCCTACCTACCTGCTATTAGCTTTAATTGACATTCTCTGTTACGAGGGTTGGCTCTTAACCTAGCGACACAAGCTATTACAAAGCCTATTGATTTTGCAACAAAGCTTATAATCGCAAGGCCGTTCATAATTGTAGCTATGCCTTTTGTATTGATCAAGACATTAAGTGACCGTGAGTGTATTGATATTTGTAGCTATTTTGAAGGCTATGTGATTACTTTTGTTCGACTTTGCATATGACAGTTTTGTTGACACAGGTGTCCTCGTATTGACGTGCGATATAAATAAAAAATGATAGACAGACAAAAAGCGATCTGGATGTCTTTATCTATACTAATATTATAAAGAGGAAAGATTTGTTTGTATTGAACATGCTCCGAAAGTATTACACCGATTTGAAAAATTCTTGCTGGATAGCTACATTCACCCTGAGTGACATGGGCTATATTTTCTTTTATATAAAAAATAAAACTTATATCCACCCGTGCGAAGCCGAGACGGACCGTTAGTTTGCTTATATATATATAATTCTTCTGTACGTGTGTTTGTCACCCTTCTCCTCTTAACGGCTGAACCGATTTGAACGCATTCCCACAAGGGTTCCCGAAGGTGTAGGCAGAGGTGTATATGTAGTGACCACACACACACTTTCCGTCAGAGATATATTTAAAGTGGCAACGTGACAGATGGCGAGTCAATAGCCGTTACTCAAGCACGACTATACATACGCCTTCTCAGACGTATGTATGTTTCCTCTCAATGTTTTCCTTCACCGTAAAACTCGTGGTGTGACTGTACTTAAGTTCAGAAAAACTCATTGGTACAGTCGGGTTTCGACGTGGCAGTTGCATTCTATTGCCGTTTTTCAAGCTTGATTTTACATACGGAGTTGATATACCTAACCTAAACATATTTATAGCGAAAATATAATGTTGTTGTCATTTCTGCCTATCCGGGAGCTTTATGGGAAGTAGTCAAGGAACCGTTATAAGTAACCTTGCGTCTGACAAGAAACTCGAACACGTGAATTGCAACGTGTCCGAGGGACATGGTCAGACTCGCTTTATGTCGAGTAAAATGCAACGCAAAAAATGGTAACCGATATATATTTTTTTCATACAACAAGGGTGGCAAACGAGCATGCGGTCCGCCTGATGGTAAGCGGTTACCGCCGTCTATGGACGCATGCAACACCAGGGGTATCACTCGCGCGTTGCCGACCGCTTGCCATCGGCCGTTTATTTCGCTTTGTAGTGTAAATATGTTTAGATGTTTTTATACATATTATTAAAAACGCTTGCCTTGGCTATTTGCGGTCATTGTCGCTTGCACTTGAACTACCAGCTACGACCAGTTTTTGTACGGCGTAAACATGTAAAAAATCCACGGAGTGAACGGACGGTCATTATTATCCACTAAGCTAGCTGTGTCTCGTGATTTCACCTGTTTTGTTTTGCTTGTCATATCCCATGGGATAATCCAGTTAATAATCTATCTCTATACCGACATTTATCCAATTATGTTCAGTAGTTTTTGCGTGAGAGATGAACAAACATCCTTAAAACATTCGCATTTGTATTATTGGTTGGATTACTTACTGGACACGTAATACAAGAAATATCTAGCAATGGAGCAATGTTAATATTTATAAAAATAAATATTAAAAATAAAAAGGACCCGTTGTGGCCGAGTGGTTCGAGTCGAGAGTGTAGTACAGTGATTAGTCACACCACGAGCTTTACGGTGAAGAAAAACATCGAGAGGAAACCTGCATACGTCTGAGAAGCAATTCAAAGGCGTATATCGTACATATAGTCGAGCTTGAGTAGAGAGTCGGCGATGGACTCGCCATCTGCCACTTTGGCACCTAAAATACATTTCCGGCGGAATGAGGGTAACTACCTATACACCTCTGCTCACCCCTTCGGGTACCCTTGTGAGACAGCGCGAAGAAGTAATAATATATTACGCGGGTGGAACCGCGGGTCACCTGGTACCACAATATGTATATTGTAACGCAACGAAAATTCGCCAAAACCAGCCAAATCCAAAGCCGTAGCCAATGCCAAGCCTGCCGATGTGTTGCCTGCCAGTGCCAAGCCTGCCGATGTCTTGCCTGCCAGTGCCAAGCCTGCCGATGTCTTGCCTGCCAGTGCCAAGCCTGCCGAAGTCTTGCCTGCCAGTGCCAAGCCTGCCGATGTCTTGCCTGCCAGTGCCAAGCCTGCCGAAGTCTTGCCTGCCAGTGCCAAGCCTGCCGATGTCTTGCCTGCCAGTGCCAAGCCTGCCGATGTCTTGCCTGCCAGTGCCAAGCCTGCCGATGTCTTGCCTGCCAGTGCCAAGCCTGCCGATGTCTTGCCTGCCAGTGCCAAGCCTGCCGATGTCTTGCCTGCCAGTGCCAAGCCTGCCGATGTCTTGCCTGCCAGTACCAAGCCTGCCGATGTCTTGCCTGCCAGTACCAAGCCTGCCGATGTCTTGCCTGCCAGTGCCAAGCCTGCCGATGTCTTGCCTGCCAGTGCCAAGCCTGCCGATGTCTTGCCTGCCAGTGCCAAGCCTGCCGATGTCTTGCCTGCCAGTACCAAGCCTGCCGATGTTTTGCCTGCCAGTGCCAAGCC
>JACCPG010009843.1:0-38551 GCA_016069955.1 Drepana arcuata | reverse complement strand
CGTTAGGGACTTGGCGTGATGATATGATGATGATGATGATGATTAATATACGTCACTGTAAGCTGTACAACAAGCTGTAAGTATAAATAAAAATACGTTAAGACCTTTCTTTTCATATAGAACTATTTATTATTCTTTGAAATTTAATTTAAAATTTATGACAGCAGAGCCGAGTAAAAAAAATATTGCCATCATTTCAGGACCTTGGCAGATAAAGGTTTTCATTTTGTAACATATTTTTGATGATAATACAATAACTAGATAATTTTACTAATATAGGTGCATTTTTACCTATCTAATATAGTGTGTAATATATCCTCACGCCTTCCCACAAGGTTCCCCGAAGGGGTAGGCCGAGGTGTATAGGCAATACCCACACACCCACTTTCCGCCAGAGGTATATTAGGTGCCAACGCCAATGCCATTTTGGATCGTATGACCAATGGACCATTTATTATAATAGTTTATTATGCCATAAAGTATCAATATTATTTTAAATCTTAAGTTATATAACCCTCACTTGCCAAAATCAAACGAAACAGGTTTTTTCAATGATGGCTTTCCATTTTATATCTGTTGTGATACAGCATTAACTAAGTTCATTAAATCATTAATTTATCTAACGCACAAATTCTTCCCGTCAAAAAAACTCAATCATTAGGGAAAACGGAATATCAGAGGCTGGTATCCTCGTTATATATAAATGTCAGAATCAGTCGTCCACGGGAGGTGAACAGTAGAGGTAGTCTCGGCCTCTTTTATCAAAATTAAAGTTAGAAAGTATTTATAATCCGCAAAACTAAATAAAAACACCCATGTATTACTTTAATTCATAATTAATACAAAAAGTACCTAGTGTCGAAGTGATATTAGATATAATTATTCGAAAAAATATGGCTAGAGCTATATTAACGTTTTTTCTTTCACTATTAAGCTGTTTATTAGTCAGTAGTGACAATCAGTTGAAATTTTATCAGGAAAAGGTGAGTAAATGAGTTTTTTATTACTTTGACATGCAAGATTACTGAAAGAGATTTAGGGAAGTGTTAACCATAGATATAGTAAATAATCATTTATTTAAGTGAAGGTTGTGTCTATGTGTATACATTTTAATGCACTGCACACAAAAGTAGGGTGAAGGTCACCCTACTATTGTGTGCAGTGCTTAACTTAACTTTCGTTCTCTTAATAAATCTGCGTCACAAGACATATTCACCTTTGTAAGCCACAATCTCTTTTTTCTATTGTAACTAAAAGAAGGCTTTAATCATTTTCTAAAATAAGAGGTAATCATCAAAAGTGACCCATGTCTACATACAATATGTATAAAAAAAGTATGTAGGTTGAAATGGAATGTGGTCACATAATTTTTATTACTTTCTAGCTGTACCCTGCCATGCTTTGCTGTGGATAGGTGACTGGTGCAAAAAATTGATAAAAACAACCCTTGATGCAGATTATGTATCTTGCAAAAATTTCAGCTCAATTGGTGCATAACTTTTTGAGTTTTTGAAGTGTACACAAACCAACATATATTTTTTTATATATAGATATAGATATAGGAGTTCAGTTAAACACTCTGTAGTTTCAGCTAAACAAACAATGATTCTATTTCCATATTAAGACCTAGATGCACACATGACAAACTACTATGTATTAGTACTACACAAAATTATTATCACATTGAGAGAGAAATAGAGCCTTAAAGAAATCTGTTATCATTTTAATGAATTTATTAATTTGTATATGGGAATATTATTTATTACTAAATAAGTATGTAGAAAAAAATTACTTTACAAAATTATGAGTGGGATGTAAATATATTTACTTCAGTATATCGTAGCTCATACAAATATATAAGTGTTTACATTACTGAGATCAGTATGGTAACTACACTTATATAATGTGTAATATATATGTTATGTGTTATATGTTAATATTTTCCTTTTAACTTATATTAATAAACTTTAACTTAACTACTACAGGTAATTGTATAAGAGATTTTAATGAAAGCCTTAGTTATGTGTTCTTTGAAACATTTATAATATTAGCAGAATATTTATTTGAACAGTTACATATATGAAATGAATGGTAAATACCATGAACATTTTAAGTATTGTCATATCCATTTATTGTTTATGACTTATGTTTATGACCTCTTTTTTATATAAGACATATTCTTCTTATTGGACACAGTGAGTTTGGACAAAGTCAGGCAATTTAGCTAAATATTTGATGTACCCATTTTCATGTTCCTTGCACAGCATTAAGTAAAAATGTAAGCCATTAAAATGTTACAACGAAAACTCAACACAATTAACCGAACCTTTTCTTTCAGAATTTCCATGAACCCCAGGACCTAACAGACCAAAATATCAAAGACCTAGCAAATTTATCCGATGAGGCCAATTTTAGGGCTGTATTAGACCAAATTATGATTCCTAGAGTGGTAGGCACTCCAAACCATGAGAAAGTTGGCAACTACATTGCTAACAGCATGCGACAACTAGGCTGGGATGTCACAGAAAACATGTTCCCTGACAAAACACCAGTGTTTGGGACGTTGAACTTTAAAAATATCATTGCTAAGTTGAACCCTGAAGCGGATAGGTACTTGGTCTTAGCATGCCATTATGATAGCAAATATACCAGGGAGCATGCTTTTGTTGGTAAGTTGTCATTATCAAGTATTTTATTAAAGCCTATAAATATATATTGGACATTCTTAGAGCTATGGTGGCTCAGTGGTTTTACAAGTAGTCTCTTGAATCAATGTTCCATGTTCGAACCTAGGCAGTTTGAACAAATAAGTTTTTTATGAATTAAGTGATTCGTCACACCACGAGGTTTACGATATAAAAAATAAAAGATGTTATTCATCGTAAGGGAACTCCTATTGAACGTCTTACAATAAATATAAAACTACAGTTACCACCATATCCAAGGAAACATTACTCTTTTGGGGAAGCGTGAAGACCCTACCCCGCCCAGCTTCGCTTGGGTGTAAAAAACAAGTTCCTGAAACACGATCTCTGCGTCACCTGCCGGGTCCAAGTGTATTTTAAAATCATTTAGATTTCTACTCAAGTATATGCACAAAATTTCATCCAAATCGGTCGAGCCGTTTGCACAAGCACGTAACATATTATACATACTTTTATTTATCCTTTCACCAGGCGCAACAGACTCTGCCGTACCCTGCGCCATGATGATCAATTTAGCGAAAGTGATGTCGAAGCAGCTGGGCAGGTTGAAGAATAATAACTTGAGTCTCATGTTCATATTCTTTGATGGGGAGGAGGCCTTCCGGCAGTGGGGGCCGACGGACTCCATCTACGGTGCCAGGCACCTGGCTAGGGAGTGGCACGGCAAGGAATACAAGGATGGGGCCAATCATCTGCAGAGAATGGTGAGTTGGCAAACGGTTAAAGGACCTTGTCCCCTTAGGGTACCAGCAAATTGGAACCATTTAATATGCTGTGTTCGTCTTTATTTCTCAGCCATTTTACCCAGAGACTTTGGGCAGTAAAAACATTTAATATATAGCTATTATATTATATTATTTATATCTATATTTATAGCTATTATTAATATTTAATATATATATATATAGTAATGTTTTTATATTAATTAGATAATAGAACCATGGTGGCCGAGTTGCTTGCAGCACAAAGATTGAAAGTTCGAATGCTGACTGTGCCAATGAGTTTTTTGAACTTAAGTACAGCATTACGGTGAAGCCAGTATCTAGGTGAAACCTGCATACGTTTGAGAAGAAATTCAAAGTCCATCGCCGTGCTTGAGTAACGGCGATGGACTCGCCATGTCACGTTGGCACCTAATATACTAAACTACTAACTAAAATATGGTAAATGCGTGCGAAAGTTTGTGAGGATGCTTGTTCCTCTTTCACACAAATAATACTGAATGCAATTCGATGAAATTTGGCAGTAAAGTATAATTCCATAAAAAATAAAATGAAATTTTACTTGGGTTAAGTCGCGGGTCACAGCTAGTAAAAAAATAAAATAAGAAAAAGTATCACACGGTCACGCTATCGGTCAGTTTTTTTGGCTGCGTGTTGAATAGCGCTTGTCGTCGTAAAGGCTCTTTAAGTCATTGACCGTGGCAGCGTGTTTATTATTATTATTCGCACTTCACGCTTAAGATATGCTCAATATAAACAATTCTCTCAAACTGTAAATACGTGAATCTATACTAATATTATAAAGCTGAAGAGTTTGTTTGTTTGAACGCGCTAATCTCAGGAACTACTGGTTGGAATTAATTTTTTTTTTGTGTTGGATAGTCCATTTCTCTAGGAAGGCTTCAGGCTATATAACATCACGCTACGACCAATAGGAGCGAAGCATAAATGAATAATGTTGCCAGAACGGATAAAAATATTCCTTTTTGAGAGCTTTCGTTGCGTACGCTGCGTAAACGGTTTAAGTTACGAAAATATCATGTGTGTGGGAATTGTTCCTCTTTAAAAGTTCTAAAAAAAAGTCCGCGACAGCATATGTCTATCTTTTAAGATTGACTCACTATAACCTTTTTTATGGCAATTAAGTCCACGATGGGCTCCTAAACTACTTAACCGATTTCAATCAATTTCGCACACCGTATGCAATTTGATCCAACTTAAAAGAAAGGATAGCTTACATCAAAATTGGACCCGATAGGTGGCGCTGCGATCGTGTTTCAGGAAATTTAACTTTTTTGCCCGGGCGAAGCTGGACGGGACAGCTAGTACTGTAAATAAGGCCCGGGGAAACGTGTCTCATATTTTATCGCTTGTGTAACTACTCGCATCAAGCGACTGTTCCCGTTAGTAACTGACATAGCTATGATTCTACAGGTACATCGTTTATTTGGGCTTTAATTGTATATGAAAAATTGAAGCTGTCGCTTTGTTCAACTTCGTCAATATTCATGGGTGAGAACTATGTGAAAAAGCTAACTCGTATATAATCCGAAACGTGTCCAACTCTGTCAGTGGACTCAGACATGAATTTATGGCACTTGTGAAGCGAAACCATTCTCGAATCCACCTGAAGAAACACAGAAAATTTCATTAAAATCGGTCCAGTCCTTTACGATTCTTTAAAGGACATATTCATTACTAGCTGTGCCATTATTTAACAAGATAATATTGTTCAGTTTCCAAAATAAAAGTAGTAAGTTATTATTAAATTAAAACGTTATACATACGTATAACGTTTTAATTCTTTCGCTTCGTCGTTGCTCCGCGCGACAATGCCCTTAATCCTACGGGAACAAGAATTTATCCCGTATAAATGTGTTAAGGTTATAATCTATTTTTATTCCAAAGTTCATCAAAATTTGATGAGCCGTTTCGGGTTAGGGTTAACAGACCAACTCACGCTCTCTCAGGGGCGTGTTTACCCTAGGGCCAAAAGCCAAGTCGTGGTTTTGACTTTATGAGCCTTAAGTAACATATCTTTACGCTTTCCCCAAGGGGTAGGCAGAGGTGTGTAGGTAGTACCCACACAACCACTTTCCGTCAGTATATTTTAGGTGCCAACATGACAGATGGCGAGTCCATCGCCGTTACTAAAGTGCGACTATACATACGCCTATGTTTTTTTTCGTCAACGTATGCAGGTTTCCTGTCGATGTTTGAGGAAAACTCATTGGTACAGTCGGGATTGGAAACTCGACTATTTTCTACATACACGATCCCGCATACGTGGGAGGTCTATGAGAAATTATTTTGTGTGTGTGTGTGTGGTGTGTTTTGCATATGCTATGTCGCACTTCTCGCTGCATCCGGAACATTTTGGAGTATAAGCTATATTGGGCTTAGGAAGCGGCGAACTGTAGAACAGATGTCAATTAGGCTCATAGAAGTCCGTAGCCAAATAACACAATTTATTGTGTTGTGAGTAATGAGCTCTTTGGGCAGAGGGGAGGTTGTTATATTGTGTTGACAGCAGTGGTATTAGTCATATTATGCTGCCAACACAGTATAACTATCCGAACATAGAATGCCAGCGCGCAAGTGATACTTCGGTATCGTAAGCGTAAATAGGCTACGGTAACCGTTTCCCATCAGGTGGGCCGTATGCTTGTTTGCCACTCTTGTTGTATAAAAAAAAAGGCTGTATTAAGTTTGTTTGCTAGTTAACGGTATTATTATTATTACCCAGGACGTGCTGGTACTCCTGGACTTGCTCGGAGCCCCCGACCCAATATTCTACAGTTATTTCCATTCGACTGAGAAGTGGTACGTGCGGCTCGCAAGCGCTGAGCAACGGCTGGCTGAGCTGGATCTGTTCGATGGCTACTCGCGGGGCAAGAGTGAGCAGACGTACTTCAGGCTGCGCAGTTCTGGCGCGCAAATCGAGGATGACCACATACCCTTCATGCAGAGGAGTGAGTGCTTAAACGATTTTATATGTATATTTAATATTATAAAGAGGAAAGATTTGCATGTAAGTATGTTTGTAAGGAGTTGGCTCAAAAAGTAAAAACTATACCGATTTTAAAAATTCTTTCACCCTCTGAAGGCTTCACTATCACTGATTAATATAGACTATTTTAATTGCAAGAAAAATAATTAATTTTATGCCAAAATGTTTAAAAAGTAAATGTCTAAAAATAAATGTGCGAAGCCGGGACGGACCGCTAGTATTTTATAAACACTACTTATTAATAGCGCTCTATACTCTCTGCCTACCCCGTTAGAGACTCGGCGTGATGATATGTATTAATGCCCTTATTACTTAAGTGGATGTGAGGATACTACCTCTACACCTCTGCCTATCCCTTCGGAGATCCTTGTGGGAAGGCGTGAAGATATATTATTATTATATTATGAGTATTAGAGGTATGTAAGTCTAGAAAGAACTAAAGCTCTACTCTCCCTCTCTACCCCGTTAGGTGATGATATGTATGTATATTATGAGTTGTTACTCTGTGGTTGCACCTGCGTTTGCGTAAAGTTATCCTACGTGTAGACTTATACTTATTAAAAAAGATATCCTATGTGTTAATACGGCAAATAAATTATTTCTGTGCTAAATTTAATTCAATGCAGTTAGCCGTTCTGGCGTGATTGAATAAAAACATCCTTACAAACTTTCGCGTTCATAATATTATTAGGAAGTAGGATATATTCATATCTATAACACCGAAGCAAGCATAATGGTAGGAAGTCATAAGAAACCGATTTCAATCACTTATACAATCCATGGGTGGTTATGATTTGTGAATGTAATGTATCGACCGTTCACGGCGATGGAAAACCCGCTAGTAGCTACTGGGGTTTTCCCACTTGGTTATCCGCTATAAATAAATAGGTGAGCCGTGGTGGCCGAGTGGTTCGAGCAGTTGCCTGCGACGCAAAGGTCGCAAGTTCGAATCCCGACTGTACCAATGAGTTTTTCTAACTTAAGTACAGTGATTAGTCACACCACGAGCTTTACGGTGAAGGAAAACATCAAGAGGAAACCTGCATACGTCTGAGAAGAAATTCAAAGGCGTATGTATAGTCGTGCTTGAGTAACGGCGATGGACTCGCCATCTGTCACGTTGGCACCTAATATACCTCTGGCGGAAAGTGGGTGTGTTGGTATTACCTATACGCCTCTGTCTACCCCTTCGGGGACCCTTGTGGAAAGGCGTGAGGATATATTATTATTATTATTTATGATGACCATATCTGTTAGTATAATAGATAACCATTTTACACGATAGTTTTAGATCTAGGTCTTTGTGTGTGAGCTATTATACCTCCCTGAAGTGGTAGGCATAGGTTTGCAGTACCCAGACACCCACTATTTGCCGGAATTATATTTTAGGTGCCAACGTAACAGATGGCGAGTTCGACCATCGTCGTTTCTCAAGCACGACTATACATACGTCTGAATGTTTACAATCACTGTACAACTTGTGATTAATCACTGAACTTGAGTTCAGAAAAACTCATTGGAACTACAGTCGGGATAGGAACTTGCAATTTTTGGGTCGACATGGTTTTGAGCTATTCAGAATCAGAATAATTATGTTCAAATAAATATTCGTTTACGATATTTTACCAATAATTAGTAAGCAGTTGTCAATGTCGCCACTGGAGTCACGTAAGACACTCTAAATACAAGGTCGAACCGATTCTAAATATATGTACATATATGAATGCAAGAATTTCAGAAAATTTCCGCCGCAGACCTCTGCGGCGGAAATTTTCTGAAATTCTTGCATTACTTACGTTAGCACCTAATAAACCTTTATTAGGTGCTAACGTGACAGATAGCGAGTCCATCGCCGTTACTCAGGCACTACTATACATACGCCTTTGAATTTCTTCTCAGACGTATGCAGGTTTCCTCTCGATGTTTTCCTTCACCGTAAAGCTCGTGGTGTAACTAACCACTGTACTTAAGTTCAGAAAAACTCATTGGTACAGTAGGGATTCGAACTTGCGACCTTTGCGTCGCAGGCAACTGCTCGAACCCTCGGCCACCATGGCCATCACGGTCATCATAAAACGTTGATTGTTGCAGCGGGGATCGAACTTGCGACTGTGAACCGAGTACAATTAGTTTAGTATACATATAGTCATGGTACCAAAATACCTAGTTGTCTTCTAGAAGTTGTAAGGAGTTCTGAATATATTCTCATGACGATGCTATAAAACCTATAGTTGCAAGATAACAAAATGACATTATTATTAAACTCACTGAAATATGATTTTTAAAAGAAAAAAATAATAACGTTAAAAAAGTTGTAGATTCTTCATACATAATTCTGAATAGCAGATTTTTATAAGAAAATAAAACTTTAAAAAGACAACTTAGTATGTAATATTTTTTTAAGTGAAAACGTGAAGATGGCATTATGAATTCCTTTCAGTACTTTTCATGGCACGTGGCTTCATCTGCATTAATTCAAATGAGTACTCATCGGCCACCTATATGTTTAAACCTTCCCCTTAAATCATTATCCTTAGATGAAAACCGCATTATAATTGCGTGGTTTTGCGTAATTTACAAACACTAAAGTGTACTACAGACGGTGGGAGCATCTTTCTTTTTATTATGTACTAGCTGTGCCCGCGACTCTGCCCGCGTGGAATTTGATGATTAATAAAAAAAACTGTTTCTAAATTAAAAGTAGCTATCTGCCAGTGAAATCCCCGTCAAAATCAGTTCAGCCGTTTCAGAGATTAGCCGGAACAGACAGACAGACAAAAATTGTAAAAAAATATATTTTGGTGTATGTACCATATATATATTCATATGCATGTATTAAAAAGCAGTTATTTCAATATTACAAACAGACACTCCAATTTTATTATATGTATAGCTAAAGTTGCATGAGTCCGTAAACAGCGAACCCATCAATAAAAATAAAGTTACATGAGTCCGTATACAGCGAACCCATCAATAAAAATAAAGTTACATGAGTCCGTATACAGCGAACCCATCAATAAAATATTACGGTAAACTTAGTTCGAGTTCCAAATCATCTTAATTCAATATATCGGTGTGGAAAAAGATTATATATGTATGTATATCAGCAGTTCGTGCCATTGCGGACGGAAGGTTGTATTATGTTATCATTTTCTGATAACGGAGATTGATAAACATCGGATACGGCTCATTTATAATGCTATTTCATGTGATCAGCTGACGCGGTGATTTACGGAGTTACGTAGATTTGAGGCTGTTCATATAATAGTTACACATTAATGGCTTATAATTAATTATAAACAAAATAGCAGCAATAACTTATTCATGCTGGGAGGACCTTATTAAATATTTTCATATAATAATGCTTAGGTTGAAGGAAAACATTGAGAAACCTGCATACGTTTAAGAAGAAATTCAAATACGCACACACGCGTATACACGTCGTGCTTGAAAAACGGTAATGGTCTCGCCATCTGTCATGTTAGTACCGAAAATATATCTGTGGCCAAGCCATGGGCCACAGCTAGCATAATATATAAGGTATTTGGTAAAGGTTTTTTTTATATAATTACAGTTTATCTAAAATATGGTAAAATATTTAAAAACAATAGCTTTCAAAAACTTTACGTTACGTGTGTCCATACAAGCTACTTACCCATCTTCGCTCTAATCGTCTCGCGTTGTCTAATCGAGACCTCACCTGACAAGCGGGTTGGAACATTTTTTCATAGCTCAGAAACATAGCATTTTTTATTTATGTTTTTATCCATACACAGCTCGTTGGCGCGAAATAAGTCAAATAGTCTATCTGTAGTTAACTTTACAACTGTATTTTTAAAATATTGTTCTGTATCTTCGGATCTTTAGACAGACGTAACAGATTACAATGAATTAATAATTTTGGAAACTGAACGAACAAAGGCATTTTTTCAGCTTAAGAGCTCAGCAATCAAAACCGAGGTATATTACAAGCGATGAAATTTAATTTGACAGAACGTCTAAGACACCGTTTACATAGTTCCTAAGCAAACAGCGTCCCTTTTACCCCTAATCTGAAGAAACACCTTCATGTATTATTAAGTTCGGAAATTGAATGGGTCCGCTCTTTGCAGAAATACAAATATTGACCTGCTTTGTAGAGAAAAAGTATGTACCTGTATTTTTAGAGCAATATTTTACAGAATGCAAAAGACGTTTTTATTTATTTACTAAACTGTTTGCTCCTTTGCAAGCGAATTACATGACTTAAATGAGTGATGAATTTTCTAGATTGGTTTCGAGATTACGATGTTAATTCCATATGACTACATACATATCATGCTGCCGAGTCTCTCGCGGAATAATCAGAGATTTTTCACAAGCCTTCTATTCTTTCTCTATAGATATTATTGTTTTTTTTTTAATAATGCGCTAATGATGTAAATAATTCCAGATGTGGACATCCTGCACATAATTCCGTCGCCATTCCCCAGCGTGTGGCACACGGCACAGGACGACATGTCAGCCTTGGACTTCAAGACCATCGAGAACCTGAACAAGATCTTCAGGGTCTTCGTCGCGGAGTACCTTCACCTGGAGCCCTAACGGTGGCCTTTCGCCGCCCTCTTCCTAGCCTGAAGTCTATCTAAACGTTGAGACGGCGTCGTTAACTTAAAAAACATGCGATTTTGACCTCTACAACAACTCACACTGTGTCCATATTAGTTTGATACCTAGTCTTAATACAAATCAAAGTATCGATAACCACTTCCGTCTTGCTTTTCACAACTTCAGCTGGGTGAAAAAAAAAACAAATCTTTAGTTAATTCAATCTTAAAGAGCCCCATTTCATTATTCATTAAAGGCGCCATCTACCGTTTTTTTAAGGTTATAAAACAAAGCTTCCTGGTGCCTCCCTTTATTTCCTCTTTACTTTGATATAACATACGTGGACCAATTTAAAACAGCATTTATGTTGAAATTAAAACATTCCGTCATATTTAAATATAGATTTGAAAAAATTGCGGTCACCAAGTGTATATATCTATCGGTAAGCATAGACAATTTCAATCGTGACCATCACTATCTTCAGGTGTTATTAGCTTAGGATCTTATATTCCCTTCTGCTCGCGATTGTATCTGCCCGGACTTAATAAACGTAAGAAAACCATGTTTTATCCCGAGTAGCAAAATTTCTTGTTGATTTTTTTCCTTTTAAAACATTTAAATAATTCGAAATCGAACATGTACCTACAATGAAAATTATTAAAATGCAATATATATTGGCTTAAACGCCCTTAATGCTGAAAGTATAACAACCATATTTCTTATAAAATCAAACGAAAAAGCAATTGAAAAGTTAGCGTAAAATTTCTGACACATTCAATAAATGTTTGCAGGCTTGCGTAGTCACTCTATTTTCCAAGATAATTTTACCTAGCTTTATTGATAGATATTCTACATGTAAAAATAAATTTTATTCGACCGTTGATTTGCATTAAACGCAAAATCTGCTTAGTGTAAGTAGTTAAAATACAAATTTATCCCATTTTGTATGTGTCATGCCATTTTTTTTCAATTGAAAAGTTAGCGTAAAATTTCTGACACATTCAATAAATGTTTGCAGGCTTGCGAAGTCACTCCATTTTCCAAGATAATTTTACCTAGCTTTATTGATAGATATTCTACATGTAAAAATAAATTTTATTCGACCGTTGATTTGCATTAAACGCAAAATTAGTGTAAGTAGTTAAAATACAATTTTATCCCATTTTTTATGTGTCATGCCATTTTTTTTTACTATTTATCGAAGTCTTATACGTGTACCATTTACCAACGAGAGCAGCGTCAGTATTTTTCGTGATTCTATGAATTACATAAATTATATATTTTAATTTACACAAATGCTTATATACATATATAGCTTTTTATCTTAATAAAAGTTGTATCGAGTTTAGCAAATAAAGATTTTTAGATCAGTGTTGATATTCATAATATAGATTAAGTATATTGATTCCTATAAAATTTTTAACGCTTGTATTTATGAAAGTATATACTATTTTCAGACTGTTTAAAATATATTTGATGAAGTTTTTACGAAGTAAGATATGTCTTATGTATATATGTCTGTGTCTTACATATTTCTAACCACATAGTCGGCCTAAACATCAAAATGTGTGTATACTCATTGTGTACAATTAGTAGAAAATAACATTATATACACTTTAAACAATGTAATTACAGAAGTCTCACTAATCCGGCATTGTTAAAAACTAGGGGATTAATAGATTGTTATGAAAAAAATCATTAAAACAAAGCATTTTATATATTTGGCATAAGTTACATATATTGCACATAAGTGACTATTATATATTAAAAAAATAACAGCTAAAATACCTGCTATAGTGAAAATTATTGAGGTCATGCTGATGCCAGTGGGCAAGCTCGAAACAAGAGTAGGGAGGGTTGAGGGAGGCCTGAGCGGTGGGTGCCGGATTGGACGGACAACTGTATATATAGTGCCATCCACGAAGACGCGCCCCACTTTTCTTCCCCTATAGTTTATAGTGTAAGTGCAACCTTCCACTAATGTTTGACTACTGTCGGTACACACTGATTCTTACTGACTGGTTGTACTCCCCGCATCCCGCCCCACTCGACTAGAAATTGGTGGGGCGCGTCTTTGTGGATGTCGCTATTTGAATAAAAGTATTATTTATGTAAGTACTCATGTGACGCATTTTACAGGATGGAGTGAACCATTCCAGATGTATGGGGATGGATATGTACCATAAGTGAGGGAAAATATGTATACAACAATAATAATATATCCTCACGCCCTTGTGGGAACATGTGTCCCCGAAGGGGTAGGCAGAGGTATGTAGATAGTACCCACACACCCACTTTCCGCCAGAGGTATATCAGGCGCCAACGTGACAGATGGCGAGTCCATCGCCGTTACTCAAGCACGACTATACATACGCCTTTGAATTGCTTCTCAGACGTATGCAGGTTTTCTCTCGATGTTTTCTTTCACCGTAAAGCTCGAGGTGTGATTAATCACTTAAGATCAATTGTATACAACAAATAAAATTATATATTTCTGAATGTTAGAATATGGTCATGAAATTATTTTAATGCCATTTGCTAGTGTTATATGGCTGAATAAGACTACTTACACTTTGTATGCGTATCGGGGCCCAAAGAAAATATAAGTAGATTTTTTCCACAATTATTTGTCGCGGATTTTATTATATACTAGCCGCGTCCGCGATTTCGTCCGCGTGGAATAGTTACTGGGCATAATTTTTTTATATATCTTTCGGTTTATTTTGGATATGTTAAGTGAAGTTTACCACAATATATTAGTGAAAACCACATCTAAATCGGATAAGCATTTTCTGAGATTAGCGTGCACAACGTGACAAACAGATAAACAGACAGAACAACAAACTATGTAGTAGTGTATTGTTGCGTTTGAAGTAGTTTGTAGTAGGTTGACTCGTACTAGATTTCTTAGTTATCTGAACCGAAATTACTAGCCTTATTTTATATTTATAACAAAACAAATCTTTGCATGTAAATTACCCAATTTTTCCAGTTTATTCAAAATTACTTGCTACCAATCGTTGACTTGTAAATACATATTTATAGCCAAAACAGTCCCTTGTAGATATACATACATATAAGTATGTTATTTGCTCTATATATACCAATTTTTCAAGCACACAATATATCTATTGTACAACAATAATGACAATTTGAAGTGTCAAAAATGCTACCGAAAAGTGTACTCTGAATAAAAACAAAACAATATTTATAATACTTATAATTTTATTCTTAAAATAGCCACATTCCATCGAGAAGTACTTACAAAAATCACAATTCATCGAACTCACGTGATATAAAAAAAATACTGAAAATATATACATTTACAAAGTATATCTACGTTTTTAAATGATATTAATTACTAAATAAAATGTTATATTGAATTCAATAGACATTTCATTATAAGACGACTGAATTAAAATGACGCAGCCTCTACTAATATTATGTACAAAAACAAAATGGCGCGAGACATTTTAATTCAGACGGTTAATATCCCTAATCCCTAATCACTACAAAAGGAGATACAGTAAATGTATTCAAATTCATCCTGAAAAGCCTAAAACCTTTTTGATAAGTAGTACTCGAAACCGGCGAGCATGTTAGAAGAGTGATGAATATGGATGAAGCGTAAGAGGTCTGTAAATCTAGTACTGGCGCTCTTCTCTCAACCTTTCCCGTGATGATATGTAGGCACATATATATAAAGATACCAAAAAATAAGGGATTATTTTTTTAAATCAGAGATGAATTTTTTAACATTGATTACCTCCTTAGTTGCCAGTAAAAGTAAAAAAAAAAGACTTTTAAGCCTACCCACAGTATTATTGACACTAACAACAATATTTCAACATACAAGAATTTTTACCTAAGCGCTTATAATGGGAGAAGTATTAGTTTAGAATCTTTCTTATAAATTTGCCACGAATACAGTTGCTTCTCTTCAAAAAGTTCTCATCTTTCGGAAAAAAACATGACGCAACACTTCGCACTAAAGCTTTTAAAAAATACTATCTAACAAAGAGCCTTTGTATTTCTTCATGGCTTTTAATTCCATCTCTAATATCTGTCGCTCCAAATCTGTTTTAGGATAGTCATTATCAGATGAATTAAGTCCATCAGTCTTGATATCAGCTTCCACTTCGCTCACCAATTCAAACTCAACCTTATTTTCATCACCATCGAGTTCAATATCACTAGCCACTTTATCTGCTTTCGGATGCACATTCTTATTGTATTCATAATTCAGTTCAGAATCACTGATGTTTATATTAGCTGCAACAGTATCTTCTTTAAGATCAATACCAGTACAATCTGAGCCATTGACCTCACAATTGGGTATTGTTTTAAGGTCATCTAGACTTTCGTTTACTACTTGGTGATCCTCCGTTATATCTTCAAACAGATTTACATAATTTTGATTATGCTTTTTTGGTATAGTATCTACTTCTATTGATATATTGTCTATGGATTCATCTTCGTTGCTTATATCAAGAACATCTTCAAAGACAAATTCTTTGAAATTCTCTGATGTTATCGGCTTATGATCTCGAATGAACGATTCGACATCCATTTCTACAACTTCACTTGTTTCAGTAGCATTGTTATACTTTTTAACTTTAGGATCTCTGTCTGTGCTTTTCAGTTCAGAGTTCTTAACAATCAATGGCTTTATAATACTGCTTTGATCTTCGAGAATTCTCTTTGAGCGCTTGGTTTTAGTTCCTGTTGCATCTTTATTTTTTTTAGACGATGGTGTCAAGGGAACACTACTGCAGGTATTCTGTAAAATAAATACAGTGATCTGTTTATGAAGAATTCAGAAAATATTTGGTATTTTTAGTCTTGTTTTCATGGATTCCTTTTATCTGATTTCATTAGCATTACTCAAACGCTGGGCCACCATGGTTCATTTTAGAATATCTTTTTTGGCTAAGGAAAGCATCATTCTGACGTAATAGGCGATTAAAGGGAGTTAAAAAGAAAAGCATAATACCAACCTCATTCCTGATGGATTCTGACATGACGTGTCCCCTTCGAAGGACAATGTCCTCCATAAATGCATCCACTAATACAGATTTCGTGACCACATCGCTCACATTCTTCTTGTCAGCTATGTATTCACTTATATTGAACTTTTCCTTTGGGCAGTACCAGTGGTATATTGACGAAAATAGATCCAGTTGCTCCTGGAATATTAACAAAATCTACTTGTATACAAAAGTTTGAAAACTCATTCAGTGAATATTTACAAGTAAATATATCCTTGAGCAGTTGAAGAGCAAGTAAGAGAGACTCTCATAGGTAAATCATTGAAGAAAGATTGACTAAAAAGATATACAGTACGAAAGTGTGTGGAATAAGAGGGAGAAGGATTGAACTCAGGGGTGGGGACGTGGAGACTATATAAATATAGATGTGGACGAAGTGAAAGAGGTCTAGAAACTACCCTGTGAGGGACTCAACAGGATGCTTTGAACGGTATTCGTTATACTCACTTTCATATCAACAGCAGTGACCCAAATCTTAAAGCCATCAAGGTTTGACTTCAAAACTTTCTTATTGTCATTGTCATCGATAATGACGACACTCCAGCTGCGCCGGGAACATTGCCCAGCATTCAATGTGGTAGTTATGAGAACCCGACACTTGGCGAATGGATTCAGGCCCTCTGATGACTGTGTGATAATCTGGCTGGCTTTTAGGAAAGAAAATCCATACTAATAACATAAACAGAAAGTATATGCTAGTAATTATAAATAAGGAAAGAGAGGTAGGGCATAACGGGTTTCCCGTTCGAATTTGGAGCTGCCCGACTGGGGCAGGACCTCCAGCCAGCAGGGCCACCTTATAGAAGTCCGTAGCCAAATAACACAATTTTTTTTATTCCTACGCGGTGAATAAGGTTTCCAGTAATGAGCTCCTTGGGGAGGGGGGAGAATTCTTATATTGTGTTGGCAGCAGAGGATTAGTCCCATTATGCTTCCAACACAGTATAACTCTCCGAACACAGAGTGGCAACGCGCAAGTGATACTTTGGTATTGTAAGCGTAAATAGGCTGCGTAAATTTGGCACTGAGCTAGTTTATTAACTAGATAAACACATGAGATATGTTTTAAGCCATAAAAAGACTACCAATTTTACTTCTTACTAATATTATAAATGGGAAAGTTTGTAAGTTTGGATGTTTGTGGTTATTTCACGGCAAAACGGCTGAACCGATTTGGCTGAAAGTTAAAATCGTGATAGCTTACACCTAGGTATAGGACATAGGTTACTTTGGAAACTCAATTCTGTCATTAAAAAATTCTAAATAATTACATGTTCTTATATTATAAAGGCCTAAGTTTGTATGTTGCTCTTTCACGGCATAGCGGCTGAACCGATTCTAGCAGGAAAATATTGTAGCTACTTTTTCGAACTCCACGCGGGCGAAGCCGCGGGGATAAGCTAGACTATTATACGCGGGTGAAACCCCAGGGTCAGCTAGTGTATAATATACAGCATAAATATAAGAAAAGAACTATAATCCATCTCTACAACTAAGTGCTCTATAGTAAGCATATAAACACACCCACCCTCATTCACAACACTCCTGGTGAATCTTCTTCGCCACTTATCACAATCATCATCACTGCATAACACTAGAATAGGATTTTCAAGGATATTGTGTATTGCACTGAGAAATGATATTACTTGGATTCTCTTCCCATAACCTGGAGGATCATTTATTATTATTCCTGGTTTTTTCTAGAACAATCATACAAATATAACCAAAATGTTTATAATATAAGTAGTACAAAAAATTGGTGAGCATGTATTATGAGACTTAAATGTGGATGAAATGATAGAGGTTCTTGCAGGCCATGTAAGAGACTTAGCATGTTGGAACATATGTCAGAAAATGATTGCAGGTTCAAATTCTGACTACGCCAATTAAGTTTTCTGAATTTAAGTACATACTAACTAAATTACTTATACCACAAAGCTATATCAGGAGATACAATAAAAAAAAATATATTAAAATTTTGTTATGTATGTGATTATTATTAAATTAATAGATTTTATTAGATTCTCTCAGTTCAAAATCAAAATATTTTATTCAACGTAAGGGACTCAGGGAACACGTATGTATTGAACGTCACATATTTAATGGAAACTAAAGTTACCACCGTTTCGAAGAAAAATACCTGCCAGGAGAAGAAACGGCGAAACAAACTCCCCGGTTTGCTTTTTTTACATTTGTTCCCTTTTATGTAGGGGTAGTTACATATATAAACTCTGTACAAGAGGAGCAAGTTCATCATGTTTATATAAACATCTTGAAGAGTCCTTAGTATATACTAAGGACTCAAATTTGATAGCAATTGCAGCAAACATATAGGCACAAGCTGGGGGAAACACTTGCCGTAATAATAATTACCAACCTTTTTAAATTGTCTGTAGAGATACCTTATGCCATCCACTTGATGCTGGGATAAATCTTCTACATCTACAAATAATTCTTGGTCTCCTTTTGACAGGTAGAGCCTATCGGATATAGTGTTGACAATCATCATAGATTTTTATTACAATGCTAAAAGGGATAAAAAGAATTGTCATTCATTACATCATTATCTTTATGGCTTATGGCTCAATAATAATAGAATCAAACCAACCATACAATGCCCAATGAAAAGCAAGCCCAATAAAGGTGCATTCAAGATTTTTGTTATTTTTAGATACCGAGCTGCGTGGTCCACTTCTAATGGTCACTTTAAATTGTGTATTCACGTTCAGTATATTAGTTACATGTGAAATGTATTATATAAAAGATTGGCGGATGAGCTTACTATAACACAGATGCATCAATTAACTATCATGAAGAATCAAGCAGACAATAATAGTAAACATTTCAAAAACTATTAAGGGTACCAAAATTTGTTTTAAGTTAGTAATATTGAAGATTCTCACCTCTCTTTTAGTACCTTGGTACTATTGAACAAAATAATTTACACACAAATTCCAAGTTATTTGATGCGATGAGATGTTTTTTTACAACACTCACGCGACATAAACGTATCATGTTTACGATGTTAAATTATGATTTAACCTGTGCAATATAGACAGCGTCATTATCAAAATATACAACAATTCTAAGTAAAACAATGCTACGAACACGGAGACACTAGTTTTATGCACTTCTATGTCCTCAAATTCCTGCATAATGTGCCTATTGCGATAAACATGATCCCAAAACATGGAAAATGATTTTACGAAGTTTAGCGCAAGAGGAAGAACCCCTTTCGCCGCAAACAATTAAATAAAATTAATTGTGGGTTTTTTAAGAACACTAATCATACCGATATCATATTTAAGGGATTTTATTTTCAATAATACATATATTTTTAAAATCAATGAGATGTAAATTTCGTTAATCACTAGTACAACGTCAGATAGATTAACGATACGTTACGTATGTGTCAAATGCAAATGTGTCATCGTATTATCTATGGTCGGCCATGTGCATTTAACAGAAACTTATAAACAAATATTGTTGTTGTGAAAAAAAAAACAATTCTAGCTGCATGTAGTAAAACTCTTTGGTATGCAGAAAAGAAAAATATGTAATAAAACGTCCCAAAATAAATTCGTTTATTATATCAACATGTATATACTTTCCAAACATGTGTACACAATATTATACGACCATGGTTTTGTTATGTAAACTGGGCTTGTAGCAAGAATTTACACTTTCCCTTACGCCTAAGTATAAAGTCTGATTTATTCGTTTTTGAAGGTTGGTGGTCTCTTTTCAATAAAGGCAGTCATGCCCTCTTTGCGGTCCTCCTGTAAAAGACAATGCGAATTTACTTCGAGATTGGGAGGAGGTTATGGCCAAATCAAAATTATCTATTTCTAGCCTGTGACAATTTTTAATATCATAATATTTGTTAATATACAAATATAATATAATAAAAAATATTTTAAAAGACTGCTTCAATTTAAAAACTATGAACGCAACTTGGTAATTTTTGATCTAAAAGTATTGATAATTTTTTGTTGCTGTTACTGTTATTAGAAGGATTAACCGAGTTAATACGATGTTTAGAAAGGGGTGTTGCTACCCTTGTGCGAAGATCCTCTTTAACGATCTGTTAACACCAATACTAACCGTAGCAAAAGTGCCGTAAAAGATGGACTTCTCAAACTGAAGGCCAGCCTTGAGGGTGGTCTCGTAGGCTTGGTGGACGGCTTGCTTAGCCATCTTCACGATGAGTGGGGAGTGTGTACCGATCCTCTCAGCGAGCTTTATGGTCTCCTCTAGAAGCTTGTCTACCGGGAACACGCGGCTCACCAGGCCTAGATCAAAATAAATATTAAAATTATTTTCGTAATTTTCTTTTATGGCAACCGAATGTTTAATGCAACGGGAATGGTGCAAGTGTCAAATATTTTTTTAACGTATTAAGTAAACTTATAAATGCCCGGTGTCAATCATTACAATATGTAACATATGCCTCTAGAGTTGAAAATTAAGTTAATATATAAACGAAAGTCTGTGACTTTTGTTTTTTACTAAATCACGCCTTGGATGAACGCCAAGAACGTTCACGCCAGAACGTCTGAACGGAATTGGATGAAATTTTGCAGAAAGATAGATTCTTAGCTGGATTAAAACATAGGAAATGTTTTAAACCAGAAAAAAATATGAAATTAAATATTAGCCGTGCGTTAGTAATAACATTGACAAAATTATATGAAATTGCATAAAAACCCAGAATGCTCGTGACTCCAGCATAGACAACCTTTAGTCGAGATGAGTAATAATTATACTTTAATTATTGGATTTATAGTAATATCCTTAGAGATGAGCTGGTATCCTAAGAAAAGAGCCGCGGAGGCCAAGTGGTTCGAGTGTTGCTTGCAACACAACGATTGCAAGTTCAAATCCCGACTGTACCAATGAGTTTTTCTGAACTTAAGTACAGTGATTAGTCACATCACGAGCTTTACGGTGAAAGAAAACATCGAGAGGATCGCCATCTATCACGTTGGCACCTAAAATATCTTCTGATGTAAAACGGGTGTGTGGGTACTACCTATACACCTCTGCCTACCCCTTCCACCGTTGTGGAAAGTTGTGAGGATTTATTATTATATATAACTATTAATTATAAAAACAATACTTAAATACAAATATAGTTGTTGACACCCAAAAAGATTTATGTACGGTATTTAGTATGTGGAGACTTGTGCTTTTACCCATCTTCTCAGCCTCTTGGGCGTCAATGAAGTTGCCAGTGAGCACGATCTCCATGGCTTTGGACTTGCCGACGTAGCGCGGCAGGCGCTGGGTGCCGCCTGCGCCGGGGATGGTGCCAATGTTGATCTCGGGCTGGCCGAACTTGGCCTTCTCTCCCGCGTAGATGATGTCGCACAGCATCGCTAGCTCGCAGCCTCCGCCCAGCTGACATGGTAAATTCGGTTAAACAGCCAGCGACATCTTAATAATAATGTACCCCCGAGCCCTCTGACGAGAATCAACGTTAATGTTCTACTGCGATTTTTGCCCTTTTCTTAATTCTACGTTTAAACTTATTCCATAGCTACATACATACATTCATTCATACATATCATCAAGCCCTAATAGTGTTATTAATAGTGTAATTTTGATGACTGTAATGGCAGATGGAGGAGTTGCGTTAGAAAAATTACTCCCCCCCAAACTCCCCCCATCGGTGGCACGTAAGTAGTGCTTTTGGTTTTGTGGTGGAATAGTTCCAAGTACTTTACCACCTAACCGTCCGCCTGATGGTGAGCGTTTACCGCCGCCTATGGATGCTACAAGGGTATGTTCACGCGCTGCCAACGCAGCAGGAACCTTTCACAGCCTTCTTAAAGCACTCCATACTGTACGCACTCCATGCTGCCGTACAAGTGTTACTCACAGCGAATCCGTTGACAGCAGCGATGATGGGTTTCCCGCAGTTGGAGATGTCCTCCCACTCCGCAAGGAAGCCTTGCTTGGTGTTGCTGCTGTATGTGTTGTTCTGCATCTCCTTGATGTCTGCGCCGGCCGCGAACGCCTTCTCATTGCCTGCGAGGTAGCATTATGCACATTTGAACAATTCATTTGCCAGAATAAAATATTTAACAGCACAGGTGTTTTGTGAACCCAGTTCTCCAGTGCTACTATTTTACAAAATGAAAACATTTTATTCAACGTAAGGGACATAGGGAACACTTAATGAACGTCAGATTCTTAATAAAAACGAAAGTTACCACTATTTCCAAGAAATAAATAATTGCCAGGAGAAGAAGACGAAACAAACTCCCTGGTTTTCTTTTTAACATTTTGTCCCCTTTTACTATTGGTGAAAGTAACACTTTTATGTTTACAACCATATTTGTAGGCACATAAGGTATAGTATCGCATATATAGTATTGCTCTGGCTTGTTTGCCACTCCAATGGTAATAAGAAAGCTAGGTCAATATCGAATTACTAATAATTATTATTACCAGAGGCAGAGGAAGTCCATGTTCCAACTACTTAGAACAATTTTATTGAGCCCTCATTGATGGGAATGTTAAAAGTACTTGACACTTAAGAGAGGTCTGGCACTCTGGTCTCTCTGCCAACTCCTAGGAAGTAGAGAGAGTAGCAGACATGTATAATTAATTACCAGTGATGATAATAGCAGCAATGGTGTCATCAGCATCAAAGTCGTTGACTGCTTTGCCGAGTTCCACAAAGAGAGGCTTGCACAGTGCATTCAGGGCCTTGGGCCTGTTCAACTGGATGAGGCCTACATTCTTCTTGCTGCCCACTACTTCCACCTTGATGTTCTCATATGCTGGTGCTGGGGGAAAATGATACTTGTAGTGAGTGATTCAATAATCACTAGTAACTTCTAAGTACTCTCAAGCGGCTCGGATCGAAATGCCTCGACTACACTGTCGGGTGTCCGCCTGGCTCGCTGTGGATGACTGTGTGTCGCTCATTTACTGGTATTGTCACTATTGTATTGTTTTACCTATCTAAATATCGTTTTTTCAATAATCATTTATTTATGTATTATGATGAATGTGGACGAAGCGAAAGAGGTTTGTAAGTCTAGAGACAACTGGCGCTCTATACTCTCTGCCTACCCTGTTAGGGACTTGGCGTGATGATATGTATGTATTATACTATTATTATACATATAAGTTGATAGCCATGTAGCTAAAGAACTTATAGGTATACTTCTAGATATAGCTTACGCTACTTATATACCAAAAACTAAGTATAATTAAATATAGTTAACTAAAAATTATTTATCTATATTAATCTATCCGTGTCCAAATTTCATCACATTCTGTTCAGTACTTTTCAGTCAGTCAGTCTAAATTATATTATTGGCTGAGACTACAACTGAGGTTTCATTGATACATCTTTTACTTATCAGTTTATCTAAAATGGTAACCTAATAAGGATGTTCTTATCAGGTAACCATTTCTATCCTAATAAGTAGCTAACTGACTGGTTCATGTAGGATGTGTGGTTATATAATAAACAGTACCATTTTTTACCGATTTATTTCTTCTTTCGTGTTTTTGGTCACCAAGTTTGTACTCCCCAATAGAGACTAGTAAGGATCGCAAGCTGAACTTTATTTTTTTGTAGCACCAATAAACTTTATACTACAATCTGTCTTTTCAATTGGCATATCAATGGCTGGTTTGTGGGAGTTAAGTCACTCTCCTTAAGTGGAGCTAACTGATCAACAGGATTTATGTTACAGGGTTTCCTGTGTGGTTATTGGTTGTATGTAATACATCTGAATTTCTGCCAAAGAATATTGATCTGTAATTTTCTGCAAAATATTACTGCATAAATATTTTTTTTCTTTTACAAAAGGAAAGAAAATATTTGATAAGCATCTCTAATGGGTCATAATCACTTCTTGTAATTTAACAAAATTAAAGATAACACTATTACGAAATAAAATCTTGCCTTACACCAAGATAAGATATTATTGAAGTAGGTTTATATTCTCAAGGTTGATGTTACATCAGTAGATTAATGAGGGAGAAAATGTTATATTCATACATTTCAGAGCTCACATGTGTCTAAATTCAAGGAGATGGGACAGGTGTTTTATTTTGTTTAGTTTAATTTAGTAACTTATTTTTATTTATATTACAGCAGATGTTGTTAATTAATAAATATAATTCGTTGAATTGCTATTTGGAGTGCTAGGTGGCTAAGTGATCTAATTATTTCAATGAGCTGTGATAAGGAGTGTTTATTTGATTTCTGCACTGTAATTGTATATTTGATTTCATGGTCTAAATGAAATCATATTGTGTTTTAATAATAATAATAATATATCCTCACGCCTACCCACAAGGGTCCCCGAACGGGTAGGCAGAGGTGTATAGGTAATACCTACACACCCACTTTCCGCCAGAGGTATATTAGGTGCCAACGTGACAGATGGCGAGTCCATCTCCGTTACTCCAGCACGACTATACATACGCATTTGAATTTCTTCTCAGACGTATGCAGGTTTCCTCTCGATGTTTTCCTCGGGGTTTTATGGGATCGTATACAATGTTTAACTGGCTCTATTTTCTTTGCCTACCCCATTAGGGATTCAACGTGATAATATGTATGTATGTATGGAATATTAATTATTAAGTTATTGAATTAAATATTCAAGGTGTAATTATTTTCGTTTAACTTCCTTACTTGTTAAAAATTTATCAAAGGTGCGGTATTTATATCATACGCCAAAGATCACTGCCGCTTATCCTATTATCTATGACTACTGTACGACAACCAAAGTCAATAATATATTATTTGTGTCCATACCTGAGCTGTAGAACTTAAGTAAACCGGTATTAACTAAGGCGGCGCGGCCCTGGTTGAAAACATTTCTTCCAACCAAAACGCGGGTTACAGCACCAACTGAAGCCATTTTAATTATTAGCAGATTTCACCGGCCGCCTGGCAAAGTGAATACTAAATTAAGAAATGGAGATAAAATAAAAAGCCGGCGATAACTTGTTGAACAAGTGAACTTTGAAACGATGTATGTTGATAAGTATTGATAACGCAATAAAGTACATTAGACAAGGATAGATAATCGGACAAAAAGTGAGCTAAAAGGAGAAACAATATGCTTACGTCACAATTATTGAGAGCGTTTTGATGCTTAATCTTATAATAATATAAATACGTTAATATTTTTCTTAAATATTCTATTTACATGATGCTTGTAAAGATAATGTAATGTACTTATAATTTGATTCATAAACCTAAAAAGTATATTTTTCAAACACTGGTCAAAGGGAAGAGGTCGAAACATAACGAATGAACGAGTGGATTGAAAGTTCACTCCGACGTTAAACTGTCACAATATCTCTTGTCAGATAAGATCATCAGATCAGATGGCTGAAGCTTCAGTCAATCAGCTGAAAATTTTGTAAACAAGAGAATTTTCTATTCTATTATCGACTGACTGGCTAACGACACGTGTAGCCATTTCAAACATACTGACTAATAAACTGCATAAAATTAATTTATACAATTATGACGAGCACACACAAATTCTATATTTTAACGGGTGATCCTGGTTAGGTATCCGATATTATAAATATGACGAACTTCATTGTTTTCATTAATTACTAATTTACTAACAATGCAGTATATTTTTAGGAGTTGGGAAGACAACTTTAGTGAAGAAATTGACGTCATTAATGAAAGAAAAGGGTGTGAAAACGTCTGGTTTTTACACAGAGGAAGTGAGAAAGAGTGGAGTACGAGAGGGATTTGACGTAGTCAGCTTAGAGGGTCAAAGAGGTCGCTTAGCAAGAGATAAGAGCACATTGTCCATTCCTGTGAAATTTATGGTTGGAAAATATGGGGTCTTACTACAGGAGTTCGAAAGTATAGCTCTACCTTGTCTTGTTATGGTAACTTTAAAAAAAATACTTTATTGCATGACTCTCTGGTTTAACAGTGAGTGAGTCGCTTGGCACTAAGGACAGATATTTATGTGATTAACATGAATATTTGTAGCTTAATCTTGGATGTCCTATGTATGTGTTTATTTATGTAAGTATATATATAGTCTTGGTACCATAGTATAAGGTCTGCTTAGTTAGGGCTCAGGTCAATTTGTATCATCTCAATGTGAGTTATCTCCAGGTATCTCAATGTGAGTTATCTCCAGGTATCCCAATGATCAACTTTCTTTTTAATCTTAATACCAAATAATCCAATCATGATTATCATTAAAATTATAATAAATATTAATATTTAAAATTTGATATATGCTGCATAAGGTTTTTTATTATGTTTGTGAGAAGAACCTTTATATAGGACATAAATATATAATTTCCATTATTAGGTTTGTGACATTAACAGTCTATGATTATTTCCAGCCAGATAATCCTCAGCAACACTTGTTAGTGATAGATGAAATAGGCAAAATGGAATTTTATAGTGAACCATTTAAAAATAAAATTAAGCAACTTTTTGGCCAGTCATCTAATTGTACAGTTCTTGCTACAATTCCTTTAAGAAGAAATGACTCTTTGATTGAAACAATAAGAAATCATAGCCGATCCAGAGTTTGGGTTGTAAGTATTTTTGATTCACTGCAATAAATTAAATCCATTTACATAATTTGTGAAGCATTGCATAGTTGAAGCTGGTAATTAATTATATACCAGGACAGGGTTACCACTTCTTAAGGACATGCTTGTATCTCCAAAAGGTTTTTGTTACACGTTGCGGACCCTACAGGAACCTTTTCACCTGCATTCTCTATGGTAAGTTTCAAAGGGGAATTCATTCCACAGGAGTGTTCATTAAATGAAACTCTTTTGAAGACTGTTTGGTGCCTAGGTATTAGGATAAATTCCCTGCCACTGGCCGTAGACAGAAATAAGAAGTTAGCCTCTGGTATATAATCTAATCAAAACTTTTTTCTCTTCTCAGGTCACTAGAGAGAATAGAAACACCATACACGAGGACATATTGAGAGAAATGAATAAAGTTTACAATGATTAATGTTTATTTGTAGTAATAAGCAGATTTTTATTGAGTAGCGAAAAAAATACCTATTACATAATTGATCAGTTTATTTAATGCAAATTCACCTATGTGACTATGGCAACCTGGAGAGTGTGGCCAGTAATTAAAATCTCCCAGGCTATAATTTGGGGATAGACAAAGATATTTTATAAACTACTGCTGGCTTCTTCTCGGAGCTGGTTTACAAGTAGTCTTTTCCTCTAATCTGTAATCTTAGTAAACTCAATAAATTTCCATTAATGTTTTTTTTAAATTTACTAGGCGTATTTAGATTCTAGGTTTATGCATTGGGACCAGTGAAAAAAATAACGTCTAGATTTTATTTAATTTAAATAGATATAAAACAAATTTGGCAAATTGAAAAACACTTATCTTTGTGTCTTAGTTATATCGACAAACGGGCGAATAATTTTAGCCAAAAATTGAAACGGGAAGGAATTGACTACTAGTTAACTATCTTTTTGTAATATGCACTTCATAAATATAATTTCTACACAAATATCTAGATATAGAGTGAAAGTTTATGAGTACCATCTGTTTCATTATACATTGTAAATAAAATCATTACTTCTATTTGATAACGTTGGATATACGCATTGAATGACTTCAATTTATACAAATACATATAATCAAAATTTCACAAATATAGGTACTTTTCGTTTTCACAATTTAATAAGTCAAATATATGGATTTAATATGTCCTATGCTTGTTTATTATGTATTAGTATGTCCGATGCTAAAGGCTAACGACTGTTTCACGAGTAACGGGCGATGAAAGCAAACGTCAAGGAAATAGGCGGTGGGAATGAGAATAAATATTCAGTTACAACTAAGAGTATTAAAAAAAAATTAGAGGATACCACAGAGTATAATAAAATTAGACTAACTTGTCTTCACCAAATAAATAAAGGTAAAAATAAAGTGATAGGCAAAGTTGGACAAAAAAAGGACATTGTTAGATCATCCATTAATTATGTAAGGACGAATTTGGCCATTTTTACCCCCTCCCACACCCCTAAGTAAGAGTATATTAGATTCCTCCGACTCCTTTTACTATTACTCCTAACTTATGATTTCATCTGGTTATTGAAAAGCATAAATTGCGTCAAATCTTATTATTTGACCATGATCGGTGAATCGTCCATCAATCTGGTTAAGAAATCGCAATTCCTACATAATAAAATATTACGTAGAAAGATAATGTCATGTAGAGATTTTAGAAGTCCCCTGACGAAATTAATGCTCCAATATATTGTGTCACAAAACATTAACTAATACTTTCCGCTTATACTTTCGTTAAGATCACGTTCACTGCTTGATGACTGTTAACAGCGTTATGATTATTTTAATTTACTTTTTAACAAAAACTAAATAATAAAATTGTTTTTGTAAGCAACAATCACACTAGAATCACGCCACGCAAGCGACGTTGCGTTTAGATCGACACACGTAGCACAGGAATGCCTAGTGTAGCTATACAAGGTGTGATAAGGTATTATATACACAAATTATACAGTTGCCTATGTCAAATATATAAAAAACCTTCAGATTTAAATATCGCAGTGCATCCTATCAAAAACATTTTAGTACAGTCGAGTTCACACAATTTATTAACAAAAACGGATATCTAATTAAATAAGTATTGATTGTGATAAATAAGTAATTAAATGTGATTATACGAACAAGTGTGACCGCGACTGTACAACTTATTTAAACATCACAATATTTTTTATTGAAGATCGAGAGATCAGTTAATCCAATCAACTGTCATCATCGGAGTAATCATCAAATTGGCCATCCGACTCGTGCTCAACGGGGGGATTTAAAAGTTTCTCGTATTTAACCTTCTCTGAAATTGGCATTATGTGAGCATCTATGGGACAAAAGTTCCCTTCTTCAAGTTTCTGCTTCACGAAGTATATCCACGGTGAGAATGGTGGGGGCGTTTCTCGGCGATAGTACTGAGGAATCCAGTATTCATCAGAGTCCCAATCTTCTGGTGTGCTCACTGCGTCCGCCCGGGCTGCGTCTGTAATGACAGGAAACTGTATTCATCAATTAATCAAGGGCGCGGATAGTAGTCGAAATCGGTGGATAATACGTATGTGTGAAATGAATTGGAATTAATATTGTGCAGTACGGGAATATTCTACATTACATCCTCTATGCTTAGCTCGCTAAGGAACGTGCGACGTTTTTTTTTATCGTCCAATCTTATCGAAAATGATAACTGTAGGTATCGATACTACAATAGGCGCTACTATACCATACTAGTAGGCTAATAGTAGAATTAAATATGACGCATTTTTATTTTTCTGGAATTAAACAGGTTCACTTAAGTAAAAAGAAAAATAATGAATAATACAAACAGATATCTTTTTTAATAAGTGACAACCCTGTCAATTAACGATACCCGTAAGTTCCCACTGAATGACTATAACGGTTCGGTCAATTCATTTGTCAATTGCGCAACTTATTGTCCGCTCATTGATGGGCAGTGGGTACAATACCCTAAATAATGGATGGCAGAATAAGGTATGACTAGTGACTTGCCAACCTCATGTTAAAAATAATGAGATATAGACATTATCTCTGGGTTGTGTTAAACAAGCTGAACTGATGTAAGATGCTTGACCTGACCTCTACCTGAGAGAAAAAACCTGGTACTTTCCGGTCTGGAGTCAGGTGGAATGGAATGAATGTGGAATATACAGATTATGTTTGTCCCTTAATATTGGTAGCACAGATTCTCCACCCATTCCAAAATCGGCATCGCGCAAATGATGCTTGCTTCGGAAATCATTAGTTACCTTAGTAACTATTAACCATCTACATATTAAAAAAAATTGCGTTCTAATATAAAAAAAACTACGCTAAAAGTTGGTCACACTGCTGTCAGCACAGTCTGACCATGAGGTAAAGCTAGCAATAAGGAGGTAATGCTTTGGAATCATTAATCATAGAACAATCTAGATGTCATAGTAGAATCCACCTGGTATGGCACATGCCAGTAAGTATTGAATTGGAATTCCATTGCAGCTATCATAAAGAGAAGAATGCTGGTTTTTCTCAAGAAAATCATTTACCTTCACAGTGGTTATTAGCGATGAAGGACAAGAGCTCTTCGTCATCAGACATGTCTGGGGAATGTTCACTCTCTGGTCTAGTTATTTCTATTTTCCTGAAAACATTCATTAACACATTGTTTGCAAGGTATAGTAATTATGATATGATTTAAAAAATCAGACAAATTTCTTCTAATAGGTACAACTCATAATTAACTTCAAGGGTGGTTCAAGCAGTTGCCTGTGACACAAAGAATCCTATTTGTACCAATGAGTTTTTCTGAACTTAAGTAGTGATTAGTCACACCAGGACCTTTACCGTGAAGGAAAACCTCGAGAGGAAACCTGCTTACGTCTGAGAATAAATTCAAAGGCGTATTTATAGTCGTGCTTGAGTAACGGCGATGGACTTGTCATCTGTCACGTTGGCACCTAATATACCTCTGGCGGAAAGTGGGTGTGTAGGTATTACCTATACACCTCTGCCTACCCCTTCGGGGACCCTTGTGGGAAGGCGTGAGGATATATTATTATATTATAATTAATATATTGGTTAAACATTATGAGAACATTTTATGAATGTTAATGTGGTGATATGTAAAACTTTACCTGCCATCAAATCTTCCAGTAAAGTTTATCCTTATCATCTGCTTGTGTTCCAAATATATTTCACTACAGGGCTCATCAAAGTAATTCTGTGCCAAATCAACCTCTGGTATATTCACAATTCGTTCTGGCACTTGAGCTATTTGATTATTGTACAGGTCTAAAGTCTTCAAACATGGCATATCGCTGATGCCCTCCGGTATCATACAAAGTTCATTACTATCTATGCAAAAAGTTTCTAACTTCTCCAGGTTACAAATTTCATCGGGCAAATACAGTAGCTTATTATATGACAGTATACAAGTCTCCAACTTCACCAAATTGCAGAACTCTTTTGGTAAACTGCTCAAATAATTCTGCGATAGGTTTACTTCCCTTAAATTTACATATATATCAACATTTTGTTTCAAATTATATATGTGACTATTGCACACATCGAGTATTTCAACATCTAAGCAGTCTTCGAAGCCTCGCTGAGGTAAGTCTTCAATAAAGTTCGCCGATGATGGGCTGTACTGTACATTTCCTATAACTAGAATTTTGACTTGGGGGAACGTCGAGAATAACTCTACATAGTTCATTATTCTACAGTTGTGTATGTCTAAATCAGTGACTAGTGTAACATATTGCAATAATCCTAAGAAATAATCGTCTGTGAGAGCACTTGTAATTTTGATATTGCAACTTAAGTTCAATTTACATAGTTGTTTTGGGCTTTCCGACCAGACCCAATGGGGAGGTCCTAATAGGTGATTTCTAGCTAGATTTAAATATTCTATTGTGTGACAGAAGTGAGGTACTTCATTGAAAGTAGTAATTTTGTTGCATGATATGTCTAGAGTCTTTAAATTCTTAATGTTTAATACTACATTGGGTACCTCAGTCAGATCATTGTTTGATAAGTTTAAACATTGTAAATTTGGTGGAAATTTCATTGTGTCTGGTAATGTCACCATTTTTCTGTTGCTCAAGTCCATCACAGTAATATTTTCTTGCCATTGTAATAGTCGTACGACTAACTCGTCTATCACTTCTTTTGTGAAAACACTGCTCAGTTTAAATTTTTTGTTTTCTTCTTCTTTTTCCATAATAGCTAAGTATATTTACACCCGACACTTAAAAGTTTACTTAAATCATTTGAACCAAAGCTGCGAGACGGTTAAAGGGAAGGTAGTTACTAATTTATAAGAAAATTTATAAAATTTGCCATTTTTTCTTCTAGCCTAGTAACCCTTGTTGAAAATGTAATGTCAATGTCAAAGTGTCATGTAAACTTTTAAGTAATGTTGCTATAAAAAATAACAAGATTCTTTCAGACTGAAAAATATATTATTTTCTATTTGTGCCTAACATGTGTCGTAAATATATAAATAATTTAATTAAAAAATTATTGATTGAAATAATTAATAATGTTTTACATCCGATATACAATATAATCAAATCTTTTATTATTTTACATAAAGCAATAATATCTATAAACTACTATTTCGATAATTTTTATTAATATTAATAGCCTTAAATTTTAAGCTATTGTGCCTCGACAAGGAAAAATAAAGGACTTACAGCATATACTTAATATGATTTATAATGCATTATAAATCATATTAAATATATGCTGATTTGTTTTTACATTTTCTTGGTAAGTAAGTCCTTTATTTTTCCTTGTCGAGGCACAATAGCTTAAAATTACAAACATTTAGCATGCTGATGTAATCAAATTGGCGAACTGTGGTACTAATAAATTAGGTGGTAATAGACCTACCAAAATTGTTTACAAAACATTTTTTATGAAGAATAAACTGTTTCCTTTCTAATCTGCTCTAGTTGAGTTTCAACGGTCGTGCTTACAGTCATCATGAACTTAGAAAAGGTTTTAATACTAAAATCATTCCTTTTCCTTTTAATTGCATCAGTAAATGGAGCAAAAACTTCAGATGAGTATAAACCTGATATAGCTAGGATAGGTAAAACAAGAAAAGCGAAGATGGGTAAGTCTTTTATAAAGATATAGAAGTAATTATAGGTAAAGTAATTATTTTTCTGCCCATTTATTATTAATTACATAGAACATTAAAGCTACGCGCTTCTCATTTCAGCGCAGAAAACAGCAACTGGAACATTTTCCAATGTTATAACACAAGTTCAGAATTTACCAAATATGGACTTAGGAAGGAAGTTTAGAACGCCTTGTAAAACGGGGAATAAGTGTGGAAAGGTGCGATACCTCATTTAGTTTTCTTTTGCACATTCCTTATCGGCACCTATTAAACTTCATATTGGATTTTTTCCAGGTCATAAAAAGGCTAATGGTACCGAAGCTGGCTCAGCTAGAGAATACGATAATGGGTGTCATGAAGGAGCTGTCTAAAATGCCTCCGGGCTCAAGACTACCGGACAAGTTTACAAAAACTGAGCCAATCAAACTTTTGTTTGACCAGAACTACAAGTAAGGTTGATTGGTCTCAATGGTTTATACGGCCTTCATAAGTGGGCACATAAATAAAAATGAAACACTTTGCTTATGCCCAATATCTGGTCCACTTTGGTCGAAATTTTAATAGCGAAATCTGAGGTTTTTGGCAGAAAAAACCTAACCTAACCTAAAATAATTCCAGGGAGGATGTCTGCATGGACAAACTGGAGTCGTGTCTCAAAGAAGATAAACGTCGCAAGCGCATATTGAAGAAGCTCTTCTTTAAGAAATACAACGGTCTCCGCCAGGAACTCATCGGGTACGGAGGTCGAAGGCTGTGGGGTGGCGAGGGGAATTTGTTCTATAAGAAATAATAGGTTGAATAAATAACACGTAAAATAAATAATGTTTTACTCAAGCCGTTATGTTGTTCCCCAATTGAGTAGGCTTACCTCCGTTGAATATTGTTGGTCACGTATGTTCGCGTCGATTAGACAGCCAGGCTTGTTCTGCCAAACATCATCAACTCAGCCGAGCTACTTAAATGTCAGGGCCCTTCAAATTAGCCTACTCTCATATACCTACCAAAACCTACTCAAGAATTACTTAAAAATGCAATTGTTTTTGAAATGGTTGGCATAACATACCCAAGATTTGAATGATAGCTTTCATTGCGAATAATTAGCATTCGATAAGTTATCCGTAAATTTTCACATACATATGTATATGTGTGATACAATGTGACATAATATCAATCACTCCAGCACGGTTCCCTAGCTTGCGAATCAACAATGGTCTCAGTCAGTTACGCTACAGGTTCCTATAGCTGTATTTGATTAGCATTTGAGAATTTGTGTTTGGTTGATCGGCCACATACGCATTGCCTTATCAATTGAGGAATTGATCGACCTAGTCCTTAGGCAATATTTATGTATACTTTATTCGTTTAAGTGTATTCGTGCTTGAGAAACGTTGACGGACTCACGTTGGCATCCAATTGTACTCTTATCTCCGGCGAAAAAAGGGTGTCATAACAAGTAGCTTTCCCACGAGGTTCAGGTTTCACCAAACCTCATGGGCCTGAACGATATATAAATCGACATATAATTGTTTTTAATGAGGAAAATAGGTCCAACTATTGGGGCAAGAATACCATACATAACTTAGGTCGTGAAATATTTTTTTTTGAAATTTTTGATGAATCCTCGTACCGAAGGGATTACTTAATCAGTAGTCTTAAATGTTATGTTATGAAATTTAGAATGTTGTCTTTAAATGTTCTTCAAACCATGGCGAGCATGTATGAAGAGACTGATGGGTGACTGCATGAACTGAAAGAGGACTATTATGTCTATAGGCAACTAGTGGTCTACAAGGCTTTCCTCGTGAGGGAATTGGTGTAATTATATGGATCTGAATATATGCTATGAATTTCGCACATCGAACCTCAGTTTTTCATTCATAACGAGAGGTCACGGCTTTTGAAATCATTCGTTAATTCCTTTTATAAGTGCCGCGTGCAATAGAAGCGGTAATCTCGACTGAGCGATTTAACTCCTTCTCAACGAAGAATTTATTCAAAACAATAATTGAGAAAAGTTTGAAAACAATGTTTCGATTTCCGTAGTCACGTGCCAGTGTTATTTAACACGCATTGAGTACTAATGTCGGAACTCTAACAATACATAAGTTTTGTAAACACCCTAATATTTAACAAACTGTTAACCTACACGATGGACTGGGTTAAATCACAGCTAGTTTTGTCAAAATCCCAAAGCTGGATGCCGTAATTAGTTGGAATAAATCAAGACGGATATAAAAAGCTTGTACCTAAATATATTTTGAGAGTAGGAGTAATAGAAATAAATCTCAATATAATGAGTGAAACTAGATTAAAACTTCAAGTCGTCTTAATAATTCTGTGTATTTTCAGAGTAATTTATGGATTCGATGATTGTAAGTTTAAAATAGAGTTTTTTATACAACAAGCATGCGGCCCGCCTGATGGTATTCGGTTACCGCCGCCTATGGACGCTTGCAATACTAGGGACACGTCGCTGACCCTGCAGAAATCTATTCACACCACCCTTAAAGTACTCCATGCTTATACTCTCTAGGGAAACCTCAACGGGGAGTTCATTCAATTCAATAAATCCCGCGAGGATTGAAGCGATGATTAGTAACAGACATTCTTATAATAATTTTATAGTACCGTGCCGTAAAAAAATGCTTTATAGACATTTCTGTTTTTTTCTATGAAAAGGTAAAAATAACCCTGATAATGTCCCCAAGTTGCTGCTTTTGAATGGGGCAGTATTCTTATTTCATCATCCTTATCATCGTAGCCTATTGACGCTGGCAATACCTGGTATATCACCAGCGCATTATTTTCACTGTATTTGCAGTGCTAGCCCAATAGACGGGTGTGGATTCTACGAGGAGTTCAGAAAACTCTGCTCACTGCAGGAACACACCACTTCCTGCAAGCAATACGATTTTCCCACGATCTTTTGTAAGGCGTATGTGCTAGTCCTGTTGGTAGTCGAAATTTGAACGGGAAATCCATTGCACTTTAAGTATTTTTTATTTAATATATGATATTATATTGAATAATAAATAAAGTCATGTTAATATTTCCCCGTTTTGTATCCCCTCTATAGCCTGCCATACCTTTCTCTGCATCACCCAAAGGTGGACTGGTAGAGAAAGCCTACGGGATTAAGTCCGCCTGTGTAATTAATTTTGCAGGAAGTTTTTAAATAAACAAATAATTTAATTCGAATGTTCCAGCACTGCTGTTCTCTGTAACGAGAGCTCCCAGATACTTCGGGATACTACAAGATCATCGTGGACAGCCTCTTTCGGTTGAAGTGTCCGAAGAGTATATGGATCAAGACTATATAGCCACAAACAGGTAACAATTGTGTGAAGCACCTACTTCAGTATATGAATGTATTTTGGTTATCTTTATACTTATCAGGTTCATTACCCAACGAGCCCCCCAGAGAACCTCCAGTTCGCGCTTTCTTTTTGTGTAACTAAAGTCATTACCTCAGGGAGCAGTGGTGTCCGGGTGGTTCGAGTAGTTGCAAAAAGTAGTAGACACAAAAGTTCGAATCCCGACTATACCAATGAGTTCGATTAGTCTCACCACGAGCTTTACGGTGAAGAAAAACATCGAGAGGTAATCTGCATACGTCTAAGAAGAAATTCTAAGGCGTATGCAGATTACCTCTCGATGTTTTTCTTCACCGTAAAGCTCGTGGTGATAGTCGTGTTTGAGTAACGGCGATGAACTCGCATGGAAAGTGGGTGCGTGGGTACTACCTATACACGTGAGGAAGGCGGTGAGGTTTATTCTTATCAGATTCATTACTCAACTAGCCCACCAGTAAGATCTCGTAGGTACGCTCTCTCTTTTTGCGTAGCTAAAGTCACTAGCCCTGGTTCTGGGTCACTTAAGTATGGATATGAATTTTGTACTAAAGAACAGCTAATTAAGTGCCAGTTCGTTTGTGGAATTCTTTTGTTTACCCAATCCTGAACGTTTGTTTAAAGGAAGCCTTATTCAGAAATCGAAACCCGTTGTACTGATAGTTTTAATTTTATTTAATTACAGGAAACGACACAAGATCGATTGGAACAGGTAATTTGATAATTAAATATGCGTGTTCATAAACAGCCGTAGCAGGTGAGTGGGTCGGGTTGCCTGCAACATAAAGATTGCAAGTTCGAATCCCGACTGTTACTATTAATTTTTCTGAACCACACTGATTAGTCACACAACGAGCTTTCCAATGAAGGAAAACATCGAAAGGGAACCTGCATACGTTTGACAAGAATTTCAAAGGCGTATGTACAGTCGTACTTGAGTTACGGCGATGACCATCTGTCACGTTGGTACCCAGTTGGTACATAAAATATATCTCTGGTGGAAAGTGGTTATGTAGGTAGAATGTACCTACCCCTTCGCGGACCCTTGTGGGAAGGCGTAAAGAAGAAATTATCTTCTTTACTTCTTTCTTTAAGATATTTAAAATATAGCCAGTGCATTTACGTGTTATTTTTTATTTCCTGTTAAAAGTTCTGATTCCGTTTAGAATCTTATTTAAGCTATGTTGCTTTTAATTGACGGTAATAAATAAGTGTTTTTGGACTTTTCTAGGAACCCGTTGGATATGGATGATTTCGACGATGATGATACTGAAGAGATATTTGACGAAAAGGACAAAGATGTAAAAGTACCTAATAAATACAACTTGCAGGCGGGGCCCGTGTAGTATCTCATATGTGGCATTATTACGTAGTTAAGTTGCTATTCACATTTATTGTAAATTTTTAATTCTGTTGCAATCGAGAGTTGCAATCGCTGCTGATAACAAATGAATAACGCAATAATTTTAAGTAAAAAGTAAGTAGAGTAAAAACTAATTTTTAATAACTCTGCAGTTTCTTTACGTAATACCGACCTAGTATGTGTGTATGTAGTGGTGTGTAGTTATTGTGTTGTGAGTTATTTGAATTTGATAAATAAAAAAAAAACAAATAAAATTGCGAAGTCTCAGTTCATACCCTTTTTTAAATACTTTGGATTATAATTAAGATGCGCTTGATTCCAACATACACTGCCAACTTTTTTATTTATTTATCTATCACGTCACCTAAAATATATCTCTGGCGGAAAGTGTGTGAGGGTACTATCTATGAACGTTTGCTTGCACCTTCGGCGACCCTTGAAGACCTTTGAAGACGTGAGGATATATTACGTATTACACAACTCGAACCATAAAAATTTTCTTTAAATTATTTTAACAGTGGTGGATGAAAAGTTCGTGTAATACAAACATTACAAGTATGAATCCCGACTGTAGCAATGAGTTTAAGTGCAGTGATTAGACACACCACGAGATTTACAGTGAAGGAAAATAATGACGTTAGAGAAGAAATTCAAGAAACAGCAATGGACTCGCCATCTTTCACGTTGGCACCTCCTAAATCTCCGGGAAAAAGTGTGCGTCTTGTAGTACACACCTCTGCCTTCCCGTTCTCCCATGGTCCCCACCCTTGGAGGACGACGTGGAGAAAATGTATATATTTGTATAAGTATATTATTTTTTCGAGCCGTGGTGGCCGAGTGTTTCGAGCAGTAGCCTGCGACACAAAGATCGCAAGTTCGAATCCCGACTGTAGCAATGAGTTTTCTGAACTTAAGTACAGTGATTAGTCACACCACGAGCTTTACGGTGAAGGAAAACATCGAGAGGAAACCTGCATACGTCTGAGAAGACATTCAAAGGCGTATGTATAGCCGTGCCTGAGTAACGGCGATGGACTCGCCATCTGTCACGTTGGCACCTAATATACCTCTGGCGGAAAGT
>JACCPG010009842.1:0-30420 GCA_016069955.1 Drepana arcuata | reverse complement strand
CCCATTAATTAGTAAATCCCCAAAACGGCAGTGTATCGTGAGTCTAGGCCGTATTAATGGCCTACCTGTCGGGTGACTGAGACGGATGGCCCGGGTCTCCAACCTTCTACCTTCACTTGCCCTATTTGTTGCGACCTCATTCTGGATAAACAATAACCCTAATTAAACATTTACTTTTTATTTTTAATTAGGGTCAGGTCATAATTTCATTTATTTTTTATATTAAGGTCATTGTTTTTACAAGCTTAAAAGGAGACTGGTCACTATATTAAGAAACATCTGAATAAAAACATATTGTTATTATTTAGTTTTTATCGTCTTAAGTATATGTCAAATGGCCGATTTCTTCGTATAATGTCAGTGCGTGAGCAATATCTAACGAATCTTTTGCTTTATTTTGTACTAGCTGTGCCCGCGACTTCGTCGGCGTAGACAGCTTTTTTACCTTTCGTAAAAAAAAAAACTTTTTTTCAACAAAATGTATAAATATGTGTACAAAGTTTTATGATGATCGGTTAAGTAGTTTTTACGTGAAAGCGTAACAAACAAACTTACATTCACATTTATAATATTAGTAAGGATACATTGTGTTTGATGTTGGCAATCTTTCAAAACGATTGTATAATCAAATAACTACTTTTATAAATACAGTTTGTTTGTTCGTTATCTATTTTATAGCTTATATAAGTTAACAAACGCTATGCTTACTAATATTATAAATGTGATGTCTTTAATCAGTTTAAGACTGGTAAAAATACCCGCAGGCCACAACTCATCAATAATATTTTGGGAAAATATTTTAAGCCCGAGGTAGGCAGACAGAATAGAGACTCCCTCAAAACATCAAGAGTTCTTTTGCTTTAATTACAATCTTCAGTCTCTTCGTACATGCTTGCCGGTTTCCCTTCACGGAGAATTCTCTTGACGGTCCTATCTTTGAGTGGCGATAGGTAGTCGAAACGCTCCTCTTCTGCGACTTCTAATCTAATCACCCCGTAGAAATATATTTTACTTACATTTATCGAAAAACATATTAAAACAAAAAAAAAAATTTAGGGGATTGTGATTGGATACAGGTGGTTTAATTTAAATAATTCATTTTCTTTTACCAGCCTTAGCCTAACTAATAAATAAGCTCTACAAAGGATTCCAGTTGTCGGATTAACTCCAGCATTTAATTATGCTGCCATATAACGAATCCCAAAGGTATGCCGACTTAAGGCCTCGTCCTCATACACGATTTTCTCGCTATGCAATGATATTATCATAACAATGAAAATCTGCTACTAAACAAAGGCCGTGGTATTTCAATTATAAATTAAGAATGCTTAAGCGACACATATATACTTACTACTAATACTAATACAAATGAGCTACTTTATTATAGCTTAGAGTCACCTTGTGTTGAGAACACATTCAAATCTGGAACATTTCGCAAAGGCTAATTCGAAACCAGTTATTAAGAGGGAGAATAACGGATTATGGTAATTTGAGTTTCCCAACTATGGCAGTACCTCTTTACAAAGCATCGTAGTAAAACTCGCTCGGATCTTTCTGTGCTCTTACAGAGAGTGAGAGGTTTCCAGAACTCCACAAGTAATGTTTATGCCAGCGAGTTGTACCATGTTCGCTTAGATTATTATAAAAAAAACCTTCAAATTATTAGATGACATTTGAACATGAAAAAGACCAAAAATTTTTAAGTCGGTAAGTATCTTCTAGCTTTTATTTGATACCAGCCTCCTTCTTCCAGGTCAGTTAGTAACGGCGAAGAATCACACACTACAAATTGTAGCCTTTTCCAGGGTACAATTACGAATATGTAGTCAAATAGTCGCACATGATACTAGCGACTACAGAATGGTTACAATTTACACGTAGGTATGCCTCACGCGTAGAGTTTCGCCCTAATGAGGATAAGTAATTAATTTAATATGTCTAATCGGATAACAATGAACCAAATGGGAAACTAAGGTTATGAAAAGGACCTCAATAATTAATTTTATTAAATAATGAAATAACTAGGTTTACCAACATTGTTTCGTTATTGTTCAGAACAGTTTTATGGGTAATATTAAAGAGAAAAGACACGTTTAAGAGTCCATTCAATTACGTATACATAGGTGTGGTTGAAAAACATCAATGGACTCGCCATTTGGTTAGCTTAATATATTTACTGTGAAAAGAGGATGTTACACATCTCATACCAGAACTCGACCTTAAGCTAAGCAACTTACCACGTACTAACCAGTCTCGTAAAAAAATGTTAGCTCAAGAGGATCAAACCACTATAAGAGGCCACCTTTTGTAGTGACAGGCAGACGACAATATAATCACTATCACGGCATAGTTACATACATATCATCACACCAAGTCCCTAACGGGGTAGGCAGAGAGTATAGAGCGCCAGTTCTCTCTAGACTTACATACCTCTTTCGCTTTGTCCTCATTCATCAGTCTCTTCATACATGCTCGTCGGTTTCGAGTACTCTTAACGTTCCCGTCCTTGAGCGTCCGATCGATTTGATCCAGGTAGTTGGAACGTGGCTTTCCACTGCCTCTTCTTGCACACACTTTTGCTTTGTAGGTATATCTGTTTCGTCAATCTTTCTTCACTCATCCTTTCTATGTGTCCAAACCAACGTGATATGCCTTTCTTCATCTTTACAATCACGCCCTCATTCACGCCAGTTGATTTGCGAATCCCTTCATTGCGGATTCGATCTAAGAGGCATAGTTATATATTATTTATTTATTATTATTTAATTATTGCTTTCACAGTAAGATATACCAACAAAACTTATTGACCCCGTACTGTCCCATTAATTTAAGATTTGTTAATTAATAAGTATATATTTTTGTTACGTACAAACGTAAGTTCAACATTGCCGAAATTCACTAATTACTTAACTGAAAATAAGTACCTAGTATATTATCCATAAATAAATTCCATAGGTCAACCGAAATTGGTAGTTCAATGGCGAGATATTAAATGAATTATTGTCGGTTTTGCCGCAGACAGAGTCCGTTATTAATATCGGCCTATTATGCCCTTAGTCGATTATTTATTTATGCCCCTTATCGTGAAGTATAGTCGGTCTAAACATATCAGAAATGTTCAAGAGGCGAACAAATATCCTCAGAGCAAACGATTAAGCTATATATTATGATGACATTTAAAGGGCGTTTTGTGAATATGTAAATTTCTAAGACAAAAATAAATATGTAATTATCATGCCTACATAGTTTTATATATTCTAATCATAATTAGAGCCTTATTGCAAGGCTCCAAAAGTCACGAATAATATAATTTTTTGGTTTATTAGATTGTAAATCAAATCCACTATGAAGAGGTTCGTTAAACAACTGACTGTGACTGTGAAACAATTGTGAGCGATGGTGTGATTGCAAAATTATGTTAAGTTTTTTTGGACGTATATGAAGTATGATTGTAATAATAAGTAAGATTGCAATCGCCAAACAAACATTTAACAATAAAAAACATATATTTACTTCCCACATATCCAAAAAGGTAAAGAAAATGTTCATAAAAACATATATCTGGAGCACTGCACTATATGGTTGTGAGACGTGGACAATGACAAAGAGGGATAGAGAGGGGTTGGAGGCATTTGAAATGTGGTGCTGGAGAAGGATGGAAAAAATCAGCTGGACGGAAAGGGTGACAAACGAAGACGTGCTGAAAAGAGTTAAAGAAACAAGAATTCTGCTGGAAACAGTCGAGAATAGAAGAGGAAAGATGATAGGCCACCCTATACGACATGATAGCTTCTTTAGAAACATTTTAGAAGGAAAGGTAGAGGGGAAGAGAGGAAGAGGAAGACCAAGATTAACATACATGGGTCAGATCAAAGAAAAAAATTCTCTCATGACGTATAAGGAGGTCAAGGAGGTTGCGCTGGACAGAAGCGAATGGAGGGGACTGCATCAGAGACGCCGACAAGAACCCAGCTCTTAAATTTGTGGTATGAGTGAAAAAGATATAGTTGCCTTGTTTTATGTATGTTTTGTATAGTAAGCAACGACCTATTGTCGGGCCTACGCTGTTCCCCCATACTTAAATACTATTGCTGTAACGTAGAAATATTATTATTGTATACCTAATGATTTGAAAAGAATAACCATGGAGTTTCTTGCCGGTTCTTCTCCTTGGAACCGACCAACCCGAACCGTGCACCTTTTTCGACGTTTTAAGTGCCCATCTAGGCCTATGTGAAATAAAAATATTTTGATTTTGATTTTGATATAAGAGGAAAACTTCACACCACCTATATAAAATCAGTCAAACACTCAAAGATGGGAACGCCGCCGCGTATAACAATTGGGGCTCTACATTCTCTGCCTACCCCTGAGGGACTGACGCTAATGGCACATGCGCCATTAGCGTCCAAAGCCTATAATAGCATTACTTAGCTTACATAATTATAATTGTTAAACTTACGTCGTTTCTAAACTTAATACTAACGATTTTAGTAATTGTCTCAACTTTATAAACAACAAGTGAATGTCTCAAAGTTTTTGGCATGTTCGCAGCTTTTATCAATTAATCTAGACAATGGTATGTCAACAGTGAGCAACAGTGTTAAACCACAGTCGGTAGATATGAGCAGTATGTCAGCTGTCAAATTAAATTACTCAAATTTCTGGCAATGACTATTTGTAAGTTTTCGGTCTACATCGACTGTGTACCTGTCAGACTAATTCAAAGTACACATAAAGTTTATTTATGTGTTTATTACTCGAATCCCATGTATTGTTTTTCAAAAAGTCGTTGTCTAATATTTGAAAAGAATATCTCTTATTTACTAATATTATAAACCTATACTCTATACTTACTATAATATACTTTTTCTGAAACTTAGTGCATTTATCAAAAGCTTTACGGTAACGGAAAACATTGAGAGAGGTCATCATCATAAATTTAAGAGCTGGGCTCGTATCGGCGTCTCTTATGCAGTCCTGTCCATTTGTTTGCAGTCCCTTCCATTTGCGAGAGGGACCACCCATTCGAATGTTGGAGAAGAAACTCAAATGCGATACGAAGAAAAATATGCAATGTCGAGCATGAAAAACGATGACTTTCTGTCACGTTAGCACATCAATTACCCTGTAAATGATATGGTTTATCCTCTATTTGTTTTCAGAAAGATGTAATTAAAAAAAGGCAAACCAAGCCGTTCATAAAACGCGAAATTTAAGCGTTTGCTATACAATAGATGATGGATGAGTACCTACTGCTTATTGATTATCTATTGTGGTTCAAAAGTGAGAATATTTATCATTAACTGAACAATCACGGTTAGTCCTTGGCTCATTAATAATTTCAAGTGCCGCTGCTGGTTCTGAATAGAAAGGGCACGATTGCTCTTTCTATTCTGCTTTATTGAAGTATAAATTGTACGCTATAGATTTTTTGTTGTATGTTTGCCTTATCTATAGATTGCCTTATATATTATTATCTATAGATTTTGGTTTAATGTCATTGTAACTGTTAACAAAAATCTTTTGAATATAATATGCCGCGATCTAATTAATCATATTAATATGCCGCGTTCTAAATACAGCCTTATTCTGGGTGTAATTTAGGCGAGAAAAGCAGGCAGACCGACCAACCCACGGAGTTACTTTCGTATCATCATATTAGATTGAATTTATTTGCGAATAAATTACTGTCCAATTTCAGTTTATATTTTTTTTTGTCGCCAAATAACTAGCCCGAAGCATTGTAAAGAAAAAACTTTATAATTGCTGTTTCCCGTAAAAAAATACTTGCCGAAGCTTTTGCTAAAAAGAAGAAAATAATGAACCGCCTGAAGCCGCATAGTTCTACGAATGGTTAATAACTGTAGTATATTGTGTTTTTTTCAAAATATTTCATCTCGCCGAGTCCCTCACGGGGTAGGCTGGTAAAATAATTAATATATTCTATATGATTGGCAAAAGAAGGATAGGAAGACCCCGAAATAGATAGGAGGATGAAATAAAATGCACAGCGGGCCCGAATTGGATGATTTCAGCAAAATCCAGAGTACACTGGCTCATTTTGGAGGAGGCCTTTACCTGCAGAGGGTTTCTAGCAGAATAACAAAAAGAAAAAAAAAACTGTAATCTTCTTATAAACTACTAAACTAAAACATACTAACACTTACATTAAAAATAATTACACTTATATATTATCTTTTATATAAAATTCTCGTGTCACAGTGTTTGTTACCATACTCCTCCGAAACGGCTGGACCGATTTGTATGAAATTTTGTATGCATATTCAGTAGGTCTGAGAATCGGCCAACATCTATTTTTCATACCCCTAAGTGATAAGGGTTGTCCAATCTTAAATTTTTTTTTTATTTTTTGGACAAATTTTGTTCTTTTATTTTTTTTATAATGTGGCTTTAAAAAATTCATACAACCCTAAATTTTCACCCTTCTGTCACCAACCCCTATTTTTTAATAGTCATTTTAGTAAATCAACCATTTTTCATCCCGCTCGATAACTGATAAATATTATCAGACAGCATTAAGAATGCCAGCCATAGAATAAAATGAAAAATCTAAGTGACCGCTCTTGCCAGCTTATAGAAAAAAGACAAACATTAACCATCCATACTCCTGAATACTGTGCAATAGATAGACAAGTGAAATGAAGTATCCGCAAAGATTATCGTCGCTATAATATGCGCGTAGTCCAAGAGGCATTAGAAAAAAAACAGCTCCTTAAGAACGGCCATCAGGGGTGCTGACACAGGCAAATCCTGCATTAACAACTTGAAGGATACTAATGGGGAGAAACAAAGCGATAGAGACAATGTGCTTGCGATAGGTACGGAATTTTATCAGAATCTGTACTCAGGTGGTGATACACCAGCCTCAATACCCGAACCGACTACTGAAGCCTATTCATGTTCTAAAGATATTCCACCTATCACAGAATACGAAGTACACACAGCCCTTCGGAGTATGAAATATAGCAAGTGTCCCGGTGCTGATGGGATTAGCACCGATGCACTGAGATGCGGACAATCCATACTTTTACCACATTTTACAAGACTATTCAATACTATCTTTACAAACTGTCTCATTCCCAGAAAGTTGCTGCGAAAAGGGGAATAAGTCAGACATAAATAACTATCACCTATTAGTTAAATTTTACACCTTTACAAAGCCTTCATAAAAGTGATAGAAGGTCTCATCTCAGGAAAACTGGATCAAAACCAACCCCCCGAACAAGCAGGATTTCCACAACAGATCACCTACACTGCCTTCACCAAGTCACCAAAATAACTACATTCATCTGCTCAAATACATATATGAAAATAGTACCGCGTCTATTAAACTCCACACCGTAGGCGAATCTTTTCCCATCAGATGAGGTGTCAAACGAGGCGATAAGTTATCCCTTACATTAATTACGACTTTTTTTTATACGACAAGATTGGCAAACAAGCATACGGCCCACCCAATGTAGAAAACGGTTACTGCAGCCTATTTACGCTTACAATACCGTACAGTTACAGTATCACTTGCGCGTTGCCACTCTGTGTTCGTTGAGTTATACTGTGTTGGCAACATAATGGGCCTAATCCCTCTGCTGCCAACACAATATAACAATCCTCCCCCTCCCCAAGGAGCTCATTACTGGAAACCCTATTCACCGTGTAGGAATACAATGGCTACGGACTTCTATAGAAGGAGGTTCTGCCCCAGTCGGACAGCTCCAAATTCAAACGGGAAACCCGTGCCCTACCTCTCTTAAACACTGGAGCAGTCTTCCGTGAGATAAACAGTAGGTGAGGAAGAGAAAGGAATAGTGGTTGGAAGGAGTAGACTCACAAATCTCGGGTTTGCCGACGATATTATTCAATTCTCTTCTTCAGCAGCGGAGCTAGGTTTGATGATCCAAGAGCAAAACAAGGCAAGCCTTAAAGTTGGACTGGAAATGTCAAAGACCAAGGTTATGATTAATAATATAAGGGAAAAACGAAGTAGAGAGCAGAGTCATTGCATACGTCCAGGACTACATCTATCTGGGCCAATTAGTCTCTTTCCAGGCGACACATGACAGGGAAATTGCAAGAAGAACCGAAAACGCATGGAAAAGCTTTTGGGCCATGAAAGAGCTTATGAAAGGAAAACTTCCTTTGACGCTAAAAAAGAAGCTGATGGATACGTGCATTCTTCCCATCCTCACCTACCGTTCACAAACTAGGTCTTTCACAGAGCATCAGAAGTCCAGACGCGGGGTCTGCCAGCGAGCTATGGAGCGAAGTCTACTGGGAGTTAGATTAATGGATCGCATCCGTAACAACATCATACGCTCCAAAACACTAATAGCCAAAGCGGGTTGCCAAGCTGCCCGACTCAAATGGGATTGGGCTGGACACGTCTGTCGTATGTCAGACGAGTTGTATGCCAAACGAACGACACTATGGACCCCACAGAATGTGACGCGCAGACGTGGAAGGCCAAGAAGAAGATGGCGGGACGAACTGGACATGCACCTAAGCAATTGGTCAGAGGTAGCGCTCGATCGCGGGGAGTGGAAGGACTGGAGGGACGCCTTTGCCCAGGAGTGGGACACAATTGACTATAAATAATAATAATACAATTATAGTATCAAGACAGTTTATTCCAGCTATACTTAGTGTTACCAGTGCCAGATTGTTTTAGTTTTCTCACTACCACTCACTTCCCACCCAATAAACAGCACGGAGTGTAATGTTTGGTATTTTGTTGTTTTTATATTCCCTCATCGTTCACAGCGCTCCATGCCTCTTTCACTCATATACCACATCCTTACACACTTACAATAGGTTAGTTATTTATTTTCTACACTAGAAATTCCCTAGAAATAATTTATATGGCAAAACAACGTTTGCTGGGTCAGCTAGTATTATATATATGTTACTAACACCACTATCTTGCAAACTTAGATTCTGTAAGAAATATAGGCTTTTTTATTTTATTATATGATTATACATTTAAGGCGAGAATGTGTTTACGTGATCCTTGTATGAGAGTACAACACACCTCTGCCTGACCCTTCGGTGACCCTTATGGGAAGGCGTGTAGATACATATTTGTATATACAAGAAGACATTTATCATATTATATACATGTATTAATGCTTAGAAAACTTATTGCAGCATACCGGCAATCCTTGGAAAAGTAGCTATATAATATATACGCCGAGTCCCTAACGGGGTATATATTATATTATACATTGAAATAGGTATATTTTTTTCGTCGACAGCTTAATGAAATATATGGATTATAGTAGAGTCAGATATCCGTTTCAGCCCACACTGGTTAAGCCCGGCGGACAATGCCGAAGGAAGCCAATAAGCTCAGTGGATTAATGCCGCTATACATAATTCATTGTAAAATAAAGTTACTCGTACGTGAAGACGTATTGTGAGCAATTCAATTCCAGTTGTGTTCATTCGCTGACTTTCAAATGAGAAATTAAATTTATTGAAATGTAATTTTGAGTCAAAGGCGCTATCACAATTATTTCTCCTTCACGCATATCGGCTATCGTTACGGGTTTGCAGAAGCCCTAGCAAGTTCAACAAGTAAATTGGATTGCCTATCGCCTATTAATTGTCACATACCTAATTTACCTGTTTATCGAATAGCAAAAAGGATGACCATTTTGACTGATACGGTGAAGAATGTTTATCTGTTTATTCGTCGAAGGCGACTATTGTGTCTAAGTCTTGGATTTGTAAGTACTTACTTTGCTTAGTTTCTAAACTAGACAACGATATATTACATACATTTATGCTTAGTCAGATATCTATTTGTGAGGAATTGTTCCAAAGTATCTACATAATTATATGAATGCGATGCGGGTCAAATCGCGAGACACATACATTTTGAACTTTGAATCAGCAATACATTGATAGTACAGGCTAGAACCCTACAAATAGGATACGTCTTAAGGGTCTCTTACGGCGTGACATGAGTGCAATTGAAGCGTTCGAGTCAAGGAGTTTGCCTTCATATCCCGTGTCACCCTTGTCAAAGGGATGACATAGGCGCTCCCTCATTTCACACACGGGGTATCATCAAAGGAATCCCTCTAATTTTCCCCACTAGTTGGTTGTTAAATCGATATGTAACGATAAAACAAGGTTAATAGTTAGCTTTTAGGGGCGCAGATAAATGGATATTTTACGCCCACGCGTTGGCCGTATTCAAGAGAATCTCTACATGATCTATACTAATATTATGAAGGGTCAGAGTTTATTTGAGCGTGCTAATAGCAGGAACTACGAATTGCAAAAAAAATGGTTAGCAAGTCCTTTTATTGAGGGAGGCAAGTCTAGACTATCAGCATGCTACTACACAAAAGTTGAAAATAGTTATCATATATATGAATTTGATAACCGCATTATAATTTGATGATGAATGAACCCGTTTTGATGGAAGGAGTATCAAGGAGGAGAAGGAGGAGGAGGATCAAGGAGTATATATTATACTAGCTTTGCTCTTCCATTTCGTCACATTGCATTTCATCGTGCCTGTAGCCAATCTGTAGCGTTCAGTACTTTTTGTGTGAGAGAGGAACAAACATCCTACATATTCACATTTATAATATTAGTAGGCTTTTTTAATTGACTTAAGCAGGAAAGCAGAGGGTCAGATAAAAAAAAGCATGGAGGCACAAAACTTAAGTTCACTGATACTGAGTCCCTGTGTTTAATTTAAGTAAATAACTGTAACAAATTGTTTAAGGTAGCAACAGAAAGTAGAAAAACTTCAGACTAAATCAAGTAGATCATGATCTTACTTCACGAGGAGCAATAGCACCATTATTCGATATTTTTATGTGTTCATGCCTTAAGGGAGACACGTATTTTCGAAGCACGTTCAAACATTTATCCACACATCGATTTATCACAGTTTCCTCGTGTAAAGACAACGTGAGTTGCTAAATTATGACAGATCGTTTGCCATTCGACCGTTCTTTTTAGTTTTAAGGAAATCTCTCTTGCATTTCAAAATGAAGGAACATTATATTCCAATCATTAAATAATGTAAAGATATATATATTTTATTTCATGTGTGTTTTCATCACAATAACAGTATATAACATGAATAAACTGGGCGCTATTTTTTGTAAATTTACGGCGATATTGAGATTTTTCCAACAGCAGCCTGCGCAATTGGCATATTACAAGACACTGGTAGGACTAAAGGCATGGTCTGACTGGCAAGCAAGTGATAACTGCCTGAGCTTTTATAATTTAGTAGGGTGTATACATTTATACGATAGAAAATATATACCTAACGAGTACTTGAAACCGACGAGCATGTATGAAGAGACTGATGAATGTGGACGAAGCGAAAGAGATATGCAAGTCTAGAAAGAACTGGCGCTCTATACTCTCTGTCTACCCCGTTAGCACTCGGCGTGATGATATGACGATGATGATGATGAAAATATTTTACTAGAAACATTCCTGTATTTTCCTGGTAAATATTCCGCTTTCCGTGCCGACAATGGCATACAGAAATTCAATAACCAGCTCAACTTTAATAAAAATATTGATAACTGTGGCTTCTAACTGAAATTTATAGCGGCAACTTTTTTGTCGTTTCGCGCATATGCTAACCATTTTATCCCGGCTCGTATGTGATTCTGTTCACTGTTTTCCGATACAAAATTTTATGGATAATTTCATGCTGGTAGCGCTTACGTAAAGAAAATTTATGTACCTGCCAATATTGTAGGGCGCCGTAAATGTGGGAGCCAGTTCGCAGGCCGTAACGATATTTAAGGCCCATATTACCACAGGATAAATTCACCACAGAAAACAAACGTAACGTGTAATGTTTTTGCCTTTGGTTAGTATGTAGTATATCCTCACGCCTTCCGACAATTGTTAATTGGTACAGACAGACTGCCACGCATATACGGGCGAGTACTTAAACCACTCGGCCACGACGATAAAGACATATATGACCCATAATGTTACTATATAAGTGAGAGCTCTGTGTTGAGGATTTATTTCCTTGACCTTTGCTAGCGCCGTTCCGTGCCAAGCTAGTAACACAAAAACCATTATCTACGTATATAACCAGTCAACCGCAGCTCACTAGCTCGGGAACCAGCAACGCTCTGCCGAGTTCCGCACCCTAAAGGGAGTCCCGTTAGCTGTGTATGCTTAGCACCTGAAAACGCTTGGCTGGGTGCCTTTGGCCTCGCTATTGTTCGGTTAAATAGCAAAATATAGAGCCGTGGTGGCCGAGTGGTTCGAGCAGTTGCCTGCGACGCAAAGGTCGCAAGTTCGAATCCCGACTGTACCAATGAGTTTTTCTAAGCTTAAGTACAGTGATTAGTCACACCACGAGCTTTACGGTGAAGGAAAACATCGAGAGGAAACCTGCATACGTCTGAGAAGAGATTCAAAAGGCGTATGTATAGTTGTGCTTGAGTAACGGCGATGGACTCGCCATCTGTCACGTTGGCACCTAATATACCTCTGGCGGAAAGTGGGTGTGTGGGTATTACCTATACACCTCTGCCTACCCCTTCGGGGACCCTTGTGGGAAGGCGTGAGGATATTATATATTATATTATTATATATATATTATATTATATATATTATATATATTATTATAAATAGCAAAAGTTCTCAGAACTCACACTACGGGATTTATTCACGCTATTTTTGCTGACCTCGTGAAAGACTTGTATGCGTTTTGCGATGCAATGCAAAACGAAAATCCTAGTTTCGCGAGGTAGCTAGGTAGTATATTTTTTACAAGTGGTCTCTTTGTATTTATTGCCTTGAGGATTATTTTTTATACAACACGTTTGGCAAACAAGCATGCGGTACGCCTGATGGTAAGCAGTTACCGCCGCCTATAGACGCTTGCAACACCAGGGGTATTGCTCGCACGCTGCCGACCCTGCGGGAATCCTTTCACAACCTTCCTGAAGAACTCCATGCTGTACTCTCCAGGGAAAACCTCAACGGGGAGCTCATTCCACAGTCTGAGGATGGACATGTGAGTCATTAGCCTGAGAGTGAGGATACTCTCTGGATCATAAGCGTGTGTTGACAAATGTATAATGAATACAACATACATAAATACATAGTTAGTGAGATTCATAACAAAAAAAACTCTTATTCAACATAATGGACACAGGTAACACTTATTGAACGGCATATCACTACATAGTATAAAACAAAGTCACTGTCGCTGTCTGTCCCTATGTATGCTTAAATCTTTAAAACTACGCTACGGATTTTGAAGCGGCTTTTTTATAAATAGAGTGATTCAAGAGGAAGGTTTATATGTACAATACATACATAATATTAGACACATAGAAAGGATGAGTGGAGAAAGATTGACGAAACAGATATACAAAGCAAAAGTGTGTGCAAGAAGAGGCAGAGGAAGGCCACGTTCCAACTACCTGGATCAAATAGATCGGACTCTCAAGGACAGGAACGTTAAGAGTACTCGAAACCGACGAGCATGTATGAAGAGACTGATGAATGTGGACGAAGCGAAAGAGGTATGTAAGTCTAGAGAGAACTGGCGCTCTATACACTCTGCCTACCCCGTTAGGGACTTGTCGTGATGATATGTATTTATGTAATATTATAGAGAAACACTGATAAATTTTGAGGTTTCTTAAGTGATGTCTCTGTCTGTGTATAAACAAAACATGTTTATATTGTCTAATGACAAAAAAGCTGCAAACGTTGTTTATACGGTTATTCTGTAGTAGATAGGTATATTTAGTATCAGCATTGCACCCGTGCGAAGCCGGAGCGGGCCGCTAGTACTAAATATAAAACTACAGTTATCGTTTTCTACCCTTCCCTCGATGCTAATGCATAAGTATGTTCTCATTTAGCTGGTTTGAGAGGCTATTCGTTTACTTCGCGTTCAGGGTCAAAGGTTTCATTTCCGAATCGAACACTCTAACAGCTTGTTAATATTTATATAAACTGTGTTTTGAAGGGTTTTATATACTTACTCGGCACAACGGGCGAGTAAACGGTTTCTCATTATAAAAATAATTTTGTATAGTTTTAAACTCACATGCCCACTGCTATGAACTACTTTCGTAAGTTTACATCTATTTATCTTTTTTTAATTTCTTAAGACAATAAATATTCTCTAAACCGAATATTGTAGAATACGAGAAGTAGGTTCGTGGTTTCTTAAAATACAATGACTTCATCAGTTCTTTCTTAGGACTGATAAATGGAATGAGTTGGACGAAAGCATTCCGTTAGCTTAGAGCGATTTGGCGCACTACTTCTGCCAGCCCATGATTGCCCATGAAAGCTCAATGCGATGACGTGTTTTATGAGACTCTACTATTCTCGTTTATAAAGGAATCAAATTGAAATTCAATTCAAATAGAAGGAATTAATCAGTCAGTCGCTTATGAAATTACGGAGTACGTCAGCTGTAGTCGTTAATTCAATAATCAAATCAAATCAAATCAAAATCTTTTTATTTCACATAGGCCCAGGTGGGCACTTATAAAACGTCGAAAAAGAAGCACGGTTCGGGTTGGTCGCTTCCATGGAGAAGAACCGGCAAGAAACTCCATGGTTACTCTTTTCAAATCATTAGGCATATACAATATTTTTTTCGTTACAGCAATAGTACCCAAGTATGGGGGAACAATAAAGATATTAAATCCTATGTAGCAGATAAGATTAACATTTAACGTTGAAACCCTATAATTTGGTACTTGTTATAATAATAAGTTTCAAAGTGTAATTCATTATAAAGATTATTTAAAGTATGTTCTACTTATTAGGTATAGCTGTGCCTGTGACTTCGTCCGCGTGGAATTTAACAAAAAAGTTATTCCTTAGTTTTTAAAATAAAAGTCTCCTAAATTAATCTTTTTTACATCAGATATAAACAGAGAGAAAGTCCCGTCAAAATCGGTAGCACAAACCATCAAAATAGATGTTACAAAGATTAGCCGGATCGAACAGACATCCATTTAGTAAAAAGCTATTATTTAACTACAAACAGACACTCCAATTTTATTTATACAGTTTGGAATACTACATTTCATACCTCATTTGCATTTTTCTGTGAATGTATTTTGTAGAACGATGAAGATGGCAGGGTGACCTGAACATGCCCCTGAACCGTCGGAAGGAACGCTCAATTGCGGGGAGTGAGCAGACAGGAGGGTGGCCTTTTCCCAGTGGGACTGAGATGCATACAAATAAATAATAATACATAACACAAATATATTGTCTCCCTCTGGATTGGAAAGAGGGTTTTTAATTGTAAGATACCTGAGTCATTCAGTCAAGTCAAGTCAGTAGTAGTAGTAGTGGTTATAGTTGGCCCTTCTTTTTGAGTCCTTTTTCATCGAGTCTGGTGGAGAATCACGAGACTGGTTTATCAAAAAAGTCAACATATCAACGTCCAAACTTCTTCAAGTCAAAATATCTATCCGTGAGTTTATTCGTGCGGCATCTTGGCGCCGGGACGTAAAATAGTTTCCCAAATTCCTCCCGCGAAGATTTTTCAATTCTAATTCTTAGCATAGCTTTACATCGCTAGATTTTATGATTCTTTATCGAGATAAGTCTTGAATTTTATTTAAAGAATGCCTCGTAAAACCTCTTCTAGATAGGTATTTTATATCCATGCCAAGAATCGAGGTCATTCGGAATTCTGTCAGATCTTGATAAAAATATGTTCGACTAAATGGGCGAAATAAGCATCAGTAAATTAAGCTTTTATTTAAGTGAATTAAATTCAATTGAATATTTTTGTATGTACATGTCCCTGAAAGTAATGACAATGAAATAAAAAAATCATAAAACACATAACAATACTCAGATCCGTGCAAGCTGGAATTCCAAGAAGTAATCGAAGTACCAATGAGTTTTTCTGAGCCTAAGTAAAGTGATTTTCACATGACCGAAAACACCGAAAGGAAACCTACTAACATTTGGGAGGAATTTTAAGAAGTATGTAAAATCGTGCTTGAGAAACGTTCATTGATTCGCCGTCTATTATGTTGGCACCTAAAAAAGCTGTGTATAAGAAGTGCGTGAAGTATTACGTAGGAAGACAACAAATCCCACTAGTTAACCTTTGGTTATACTAAATTACAAATGCACGTAGTAATAAAATAAGAACATGAACGATACTGAATGTTTTTACTGAATCAAATACAAGATCAAATGTAATATAAATGCATTACAAACTTTCCCTTACAGAAAAAACATTTTTTTGTAATTCTTTTCCGAGCCCAATAATTCAGGTGGGCTTATAAAATCACAGAGAAAAGGAAATACTATTACTTTTGGCCAGAATAAAAGCAATATTGTCCGGTAATCGTAGTACTTTTCCGTTGAACCAAATTATTTGCTACGTTGCCATGATTTATGCTGACGTTTATTTGTTCATTTGAGGGGAGTATTTAAGTTTTTTTCAAAATATCATACGGTTACAGAGGGCCTTCGTTTGTCAGATTGAATATACATTTTGTCTCTGTCACATGCTTGAATAATTATGGCATGCAGGTCTATATCCTATATTCCTGGTCTATATCTTATGCTCAGTCTTCATAAGTAACCAAGATTCAATACTTTTTAGCCGCTGTGCCTTCCACAAAGGCTGCCAAAGGAGAAGGCAGGAAAGGAAGATATTTAGTGCTAGAGTGAGAAGTGAATTAATCAAAATCACTAAAAATATAGAAAAACACTTTGTTACAGACCGCCAGGATCGACCTGCTCAAGTTCGGAAAAACTCATTGGTGTCTGTACCATGGAATTCGAACTTGCGATCTTTGTGTCGCAGGCAACTACTCGAATCACTCGGCCACCCCGGATTCAGGTATTATCAACGTAATTACCGCATATTTTACTTCACATACAAAAAATAAAATTATGTGGCAAAAACGACAGTATTTAAATATAAGCTAAGTGACAACTCTTCAAAGGAACAATTGAATTCGGCCGACTTTATTTCATTAGTATTGATGAAAAAGAAATTCGTGGATTCGCAAATCCAATAACTCGCAAAGATTTGGCACAAATTGATTTGAGACGAACAAAAGGAAGATATGAAAATGCGATTTGTATGTAACCAGACAACAGTTTGCCACAGCGTCAGTAGATGAAACGGAAATTTGAATAGATTTCGTCGGGTGATACTCTCAAATTACTTGTTCTCCGATCCCAATCAAGTAGTTTAATGAAACGTCTAATTCTAGATACCAGCGCAAAAGTTTACACTGGAAACATATGATTATCTCTTTGTAAAACTAAACTACCAAATACTATCAGCATATTTGTATCTATCAGTATTTCTGGAGTGCGTAATATGTTGTTAATATAGTTTTAATGTACCTTCCTCTAGGATCTCCGAAATGGCAGGTACGCCCAAATTTCACTGTAGATGCTCATATATATAGCTTCCAGTGTGACATTTGGCGTGTCTTTGAACGGCTTTGTAGACGTAAGCCAATTTCTTAGTGACTTTTTACTTGGCAACCATTACTATGAAGCTGAAAGTGGCAACGGGAATGCTGTGATATTTTTAGTAGTACGTTTTATTATTACTCAGAAGTAAGGTTTAAAAGTGAAGTGTACAAATAATGGATAATTGGAGACTTGCTCTCAATTCTCGATAGACATAGTGAGAATTCACAAGCAGTCTATAAAGTTGAAGTACTTATTCGTGGAACCAGTTCCACGAATAAGTACTTCAAGTTCAAGTTCCAGTTGTTTGCTTAGAAATTCGTATTTTGTTTGGCGTTAATACTTGACGAGATATCTTAGTAAGATCTTCAGGTTCCTAATTGTACCTACTTCTCATTGATTTTGAGGTTAACATCATAGACAAAACATAGTGAGAAATCATGCATACGCTTGCGATCAAATTCAAAGGCGTATGTCGACCGAGAGCTTGAGTGACAGCAAAAAGCTCAAAATTGGTACTGATGAATTGGGCACCTGAAATATATCGCTGGTTTAAAAAGCGTACCACTCTTCCTACCCTGAGTTAAGCTCCTGGAATATATTCTTATATACATCCGTATCCAGGGTAGGTAGAGACAGTTAGTTAGAGCGCTCACTTTCGAATACTTTTTTATACGACAAGAGTGGCATACAAGCATATGGCTCATGTGATGGGTAGCGGTTACCGAGGCCTATTGACTACGTAGTTGAAACTCGGTCTTCCTAAGCCTCTTCTTCCATAAGTAGACGTTTTAATTACAAATACGGCTTACTTCTCGTTTAACATAAAGGGATGTGTTTTATTACAAATACCAGAAATCTTCTAATGAAAACAATTATTATGCCGTTGAAACTGCGGGGCACAGATAGTTCCTATTCAATGGTGTCATTATTTGTTCTCATTTATTTCATACTCCCAAGAGGTATTCGGATTTGAAAGAATCGTTAATTAAACAAATATGTGTCCGTATACCGCTATTGATTAATTGTATAACCGGGACATATACGCAGAACTGCGTATAATATTTGACTTCACAAAAGGAGTACGAGTGTTATACGAAAACTTCTCTTGTTAAGAGTTGTGCATCTTTTACTATTAAATGTTATAATACAAGATTGAATGCAAGTATCACCGGGTTCGGGGTTCCAGGTATTCACCATGATTTGGTTAATTTGTTGTTTTATGCATAAGTTGGCGCCTGATGTATATTCAGGTGCCAACGTGCTAAATCCGTCTTAAAAGTATTTTTACATTAGTACACCTCTGGAATCCTTGTTTTAGTTAATTAACTGAAAATATTTAAATAATATTATATATTTTAATGTACAAATATTTTTAAACGCTATTTACAATTGTACTTGTTTCATGGTCGATTATGAAGAAGCCGGATTACTTACCATCAATCGACGAATAGATCCTTTTGCGAAAGTGGCGTGTGTCCCTTGTAACATTGCGCCATCTTTCATTTCGTGACTCAACAGGGTGGCTTTCATAGTTTCAAGTAGTTCTATGTTTAAAGGAGATACTAACTCTGCCCCTGCAAATAGATATTGTAAAGTTAAACTTTGCCATCATTGAACAGTGTACAATAGTCGGCGTAGGATAGAAGTAAGTGGAAGCAGATAATTCATAGCTTGAAAGAATGTTCCCAGGAGTTGTAACTCAATACTAGTATAGCGGCTTTCTCTTCTAATTTGTCGCACATACTTTTTTTATCTTGATTTTTTTTAATCATGGTTGTGGACTGTTGCTATTAAATGTTTAAACTAAATAAATACCCACTCACCATATTTTTTTATACCACACCCGATGCTTTTTTGCAATCCGTGTGGTATTAAAAAATAACAAATAACCATAAACAGCTGCGTTTACAATATAACTGGCTATGCCTTGCGATTTCACACGGGGTAAATTTGCTAGTGTTGCACGAACTGGCGTCTATTCGAGCCTTAGCGTTCGTGGCACTTACTGTATTGTTAGTTTAGCCTTTTAGTTACATTATATTGGTTTATTTTTCGTAATCTATTGATCCAAAAATCTGAAGAGAATATTTAATAAATGATCATTTAACCCTTATTAATCCCGTACCTAGGCCCAAAATGGCTGCGGTTTAACCTTAATTACAAAATAAATAAGGTTGTATAAGTTTACTTTGAAACGGAATCTATGTTGACCTGGCAAATAAAATAGAGCCGAGTAAACAACTGCCTCTAATGCGGTTCGTTGGTCATTTTGGATATGTTCGGAATAAATGAAGGGATACGTCAGTAATTTACAAATAAGATAGAAAAAATATTTATGGTATAGCTCTATATGATTTATGCTGCTTTGGCGAGGCAGAGGTATCTCATCCTATCCTTCGAAAACATTTAAATTATAAAACAAACCGTCAGTGTGCTTTAATTTGATTATTTATCGAATAAATAAGTGAAATAAATAAAAATCACGTCAGGAAAGCAGCTCTATATAATATCCAACAATACTTGAAAAGCCGCAGTTATTTCTGCTAATAATGCAAATAAAGCATATGTGTGGTGGGCCTGGTTTTATAATATTTTAATGTAAATGTACTCAGAACCTGTGTTGTTTAACCATCACCTGCAAAATTATGCTTGCAGGTTTAAGCCCTGTGCTCTGTTCTATTATTGATTTGGTATCATTATATGCTTTTATCACTACATAAATTTTATGGTTTTAAAGGAAAACACCGTAAGGCGTCGAAGCATGAATGCAAGTGGGAATTCTACCACTGAACTGAATTAGAATGAATGAAATATATAATAAGTTATATAATAATAAGTATATGTATATAATGCTTGAAAATCGGCGATGCATTCGCCATCAGTCACATTGGTACTTAAATGTGTATATCAATCGAAATGCGGGAGTTAATAAACCTATAACTCGGTGACTTGTTGGAAACATCTTTATATTCTATAAGCAAATTCGATTCCCACCGTATATATGCTTACATCTTTGAAATTACTCCAGGGATTTTAATGTGGTTTTCAACAATAGATAGTCTGATTCAAGAAGAAGGTTTATTTGTATTGCTTAATTATCTAACACGTAAGTACATCTGATCACATATATTAATTTAATATGGGTTATACCGCGGGGTAAGATATACTCATAGATAGGTAAGTTTCTCAAGAGGCAACAACGATGCAAGTGACTATTCATCTCCATCTAGCGATGCAGCTATTTGGCAAATATCCACACGAAATCTTGTTTGTTATCCAGATATTTAATTTGTGTCTCGTAAATTTGTTACATTTTGGAGCCAGCCTGTGAGTTGCAAATTGGTTTAAATTTTAGAGTACCTACTGTATACTATTATGTTTCTGAATAAGATTCTGAATTCCAAAATACAGTATTAAAGTGCTATAATTTATATGTGTAATTAAACAATAAACCCTTACCTATGTATAGCTTACGCCTTCCTACAAGAGTCCCCGAACCCTAAGTTATTCAGCTATGTGTTCATTATATAACACTTATATTGTTATTATTTTTATATATTACCAAAGAGGCGAATCCGTAATATATTTGTTATAAGAAAGCGTTTATTTATAGAAAAATATTATCGAAATAATCATAAGCAGGTAGCAACATTTTCAAATTCTGCATTTATATAATATGTCCTAACGCAACACAAATCTACCGCTTGGGCTACAATGGGCATTCTAATATACATTTATATTTTCTACGCCGTTGCATTCTACGCGATACATATCGTTACAGATAACGTGGAAAAATTCCAGAGCGAGCTATATTTAAGAGTCGCGCCGACCCGTAACGAAATGGATTATAACTTTGTCGCGCCATCTGACTATTAAACAATTTCAATCTACTGCGGTATATCGTTCTGCAAAAAATAGGAGACTATTTTTGACTTCATACAAATGTTGAATATTACATAATATAATAATATAATATAATATATCCTCACGCCTTCCCACAAGGGTCCCCGAAGGGGTAGGCAGAGGTCTATACACCTACCCACACACCCACTTTCCGCCAGAGGTATATTAGGTGCCAACGTGACAGATGGCGAGATACTGAAGAACTGGGAATACTGAGAAGATACTGGCAGCGTTCCCCCTTTGAATAGCTAGGCTAATTCTTTGTCCGAGGTAGCTGCCAGCTCTTCGGTCTCCTTACTTTTTTATGTGGGTAACATGATACAAACAAATCGCCTAAATACACATCAAATAGTTCACACAGACATCAGCAACGTTTCTTTCTAATATTTGTTCCTCTTTTATATAAAAAACTTTTTTTTATACCACATGAGAAGCAAACAAGCATGTGGTCCGCCTGATGGTAAGCGGTTACCGCCGCCTATGGATGCTTGCGACATCAGGGGCACCACTCGCGCGTTGCCGACCCTGCTGGAATCTTTTCACTGAACGGATTTGGAGGCAATTTGGCATAGAGATCGATTTATTAGCTGGATTAATAGATAATTAAGTAAGTCTAGAGAGAACTGGCGCTCTATACTCTCTGCCTACCCCGTTAGGGACTTGGCGTGATGATATGTATGTATGTATTAATAGAGGTTTTTTTTATAAAAAACCAAAAAATATCCTAGGAAATTTTCCAAATGAAATCAATTTTAACAGCAGCTGTTTGATGCAAAATGAATTGGAAGAAATTTAACACAGAAATTTTTGTATCTAAAGATACAAAAACACAATTGGATTTGAGTAAAGATTGCAATTTACCTGCAGCCGAAAACAAAATAAATTGGGGTAATACTTAACCCGTTCCAAACTTTCATTTCTCAGAGACCGCGACCTACCAATTGATGTTGCAAACTTGTAATTCATTGCTTAGTAAACTTGGTTGGTTCAATCTAGATCTTCCAGCTAACACAACTTTACCGTTCCGACTGCTTGATTAGCTTGGCAGCGAGCAATCTTGTTCGTTAGCGGTAGATATTCTAAGATATGGGAAGTTATGTTCCATTGTGAATCGAGGAAATAAATCCTACTTACGTTATATTATTACTTTAAGCCCAGACTCGAGGTTAAAGTAATTAAGTTACATTTAATTTCTTTTATTTTAAACTAATAATTCCGAGCAGTTCAGTTACGTTGGCGACTAAATAAATAAAAAAGAAGAGATGTGGCCAAGTGACTTTTTAAACCACTCGTCCATTTTTGCTGTAAATGGAGTAGTCTACTCCACTTCCATAAATAATAGTACTAAATGCCTTGGGACAATACCACACAAACTGGCATAGCCCCAAATTAACCAAATCTTGTACTTGTATACTTGTATATGTTTATAAAGATAAATATATAAGTATATACATAGAACATCAAAGACTTTGAACCTTAGTCTTTGATGTTCTAGGTGTACTCGTGTTCATCACACAAATATCTGCCCTCACCGGGAATCGAACCCGCCACCTCAAGCTTCGCAGTCAGGAGCCCTGACCATTAGGCAGACCATAATAAAATTATTTTTCAAATAAGTCTCAGGTAATTCATGTTACGAATGAAAAGAAGATCGTCGGTCAAAGAGGTGTCTACTACAAAGTTTAAGTGGCGCTCTTCGCTGCGACACGACCGTGAGAAAATAAAAATTAAGATGCATTAAAAGTATCATAATATATTTTTTTTATAAGAAAAAGTTGTATCTGTAATTATGTGACGTAATTACCCTCTACTTACCCAAAATAAATTTTCGTGCAACCTTACAGATGGCAAGTCCATCGCCGTTTCTCAAACATGACATGAATATAAGGAGTCAAATCAAAGAAAAAGTGTATCTCATAAAGTATAGGGAAGTCAAAAAGGTTGCACTGGACAGAAGAAAATGGAAGCAACTGCATCAGATACGCCAACAAGATCTTAAATTTATGATGATGAAATATTTGTTCCTGGAATACATCGCTTTGTTAAGCTCTGACGTCAGACGCGAAGTACCTACCTACATATATAACCATTATCTTCCAAATCCCCTTCTTTTTATATTTAAGGCCAAGCAAAGACTTTCGGAAGCAAAGATTATTTGGAAAGGTACGTTTATCCTTCGGTGCACGTACAAATAAACATTATAAATATCTAATGTAGCGGATTTCGATTCTCTTAATGGTTCTTAGAGTTTCGAGGCACAATTGAAAATGGTCGTAGAACATAATTGGTTGGTGGATTATTAGTCAATAGTTTATGTTTAGAAGCATATTATATTCTATGTCGATATTATATTATTTTAAATCCTATAGCGGGCGTTTGCTATAAATGTAGCTAAAAAATATGGCTTAGCGGTCCAAAACTATCGACGCATTCCTTTTTAAAGTTTCAAAGTCTATGTAGGTATAATTATATGGGTATACTGAGGTAGCAAGAATGTTAGTAAAGTATCTTCTTCACAATGTATATTTCAAAACAATTCCACTCCAGACTTACAAAACTTCCTAGGCTTATCAACAAAAAAGATAACGTACGTATTATTCTCAAATAGCTTAAAAACATAAAATAAAAACACGATAATGACAAGACATTATCTTATACATAGTTCAGAAAACTGGAGTTCCGTTTAAACCTACACCATGCTTACTGCTTGATATATTACTGGAATGTCATTACTACGAAATGCTACGTGAAAGTACTACGGCGTAGCATCGTAGCATAATGCTTATCTATGGTGATTATGTTACGATATGCGTGCATCGTAGCGGTAAGTAAGCAGATAATATGTATGAAAATATTTAATATTTTTTCCTTAGAAATGCAGTAAGTTCCGAATAAAGTAATGTTTATATTATGGGAACTGTAAGAAGATACTTAAGTCATTTCATATATTTTAATCTCGCTGTGAATGTTACGAATTCAAAACATTCATATGATTAAAGTATAATGTTGCAATTTGGAGACCACGGGGCGTGATGAAATCTCACCGAGTATGCAGACAGGAAATTAAACTTAAGGAAATTCAACCGCACGCCGCTTACCGTTAGTAAAATATGCACGACGCGTGATTCTGCAAATATGTTTGTTTTTAATATTCAATTCACAGATAGAATAACCACCGTGTTTTTTTATTGATAGAATTTCATATATACCCATAATCACGCCGCGTCTTTTATGGGGTTGGCAGAGAGAGTAGAGCACTAGTTCTCGCTACAACATCTACACTAACCCTCTTTCGCACAATATTCATCATTTTCTTCATAAATGCTCGCCATTTTTAAGTACTCTTGACTAACTTGAATTTCACTTTGTTAACTAAATCGTATATTCGGTTCGAACGCTGTTTGAGTCATAAGTATCACTCACAATATACGTTTTGATTTTGTATTTTCCTTATGGCATGTCGAATTGCGATTTTATGCTATTAAGGTGGTCATCAGCAAGGTCGCAATTGCAGTTATTATAACAATTAGTGCAGTGGTATGACGCCATTTCTTTAAGAGTGATAGAAAACATCACAAAGAAAGTTGAATTTCTTTGAAAATAGTTTCTCAAGTGTATGTGAATGTGAGGTATGGTGACAGAATTACTATCGGGGTGTGTCACGTGTAGAAATTAATTACAGTGAAAAGGGACCTTTTGGATAGTCGTTCTTTGTAATAATTGACTTGTCGCTACACTATAAAGATGGCAAGTACTTACTGTATGTTCAATATCTTAGAACAGAATTAGCTTTACGAAACTCTATCCTTGCCTTGAGGTGTTACAATAAAGGTGAATGGTGAATGATAATTCAAATAATAATTATACTGCTAGTAATGGTGAATGATAATTCAAACAATAATTGTACTGCTAGTAAAGCCATACAAACCTATATTAGGTCAACTTGGGAATAAAATTCCGTTTACCACTAGGCGTGATGAATGCTTGCCAACTTTGTAATAAATAAAAGGATAAATTACAAGTTTTAAAATAAAATAGTAAGCGACGCCACAATCAATCACGTTCCTGTCATATTATTATCTATGTTGTGTGACAACAATAACAGATATTTCAAATGATCCATTCATTAATCATAGGGAAACGTTACAAATTTGTCAGGTCCGACGGCCCGCGGCGTGTGACGTCACAATAATTAATGAACCCTACCACGAAATATGTAATTAGGCTACGGGTCATTGCCATTTTTTATAGTCATTTCATGCTAACATTTTGGTACACTGAAATATAGATGATACCCATCTCTCCTCAGTAAGACCGTTTCATTTACATAAACAGACAATCAGAATAACAAAAGATGCTCTGATGAAAACTCATTGTCATAATTTTTCGCTGTCTGCCTGCCAAGTGTGCTCTAGTTATTAACTACGTCAGTAAAATTATTTATAAATTATGGTGTGTATTTATTTATTATTTCAATAACGATTAGAGCCGTGGTTCTAGTCACCTGTAGCACAAAGATTGCCGATTCAAATCCCAACTATACCAGTAACAATTTAAATACAAAATTTTGGATTGTGTAAAAAATATTTGTAGCCGACATTTTTGGCTAAATACAGGATTAATAATAAATAAGTAAATAAGTAAATAAGTAAATTAATAAGTATTTATAGATTTATGCGACATGCCATCTATTTATTACACACTAAATTATTGTCTACACTATACGTGCAATAATTTACTTCATTATATAATATATCCTCACGCCTTCCCACAAGGGTCCAAGGGGAAGGGGTAGGCAGACGTATGTAGTACGTACCCGCACGCCCACTTACCGTTAGACATAATTTAAGGTGCCAAAGGGACAGATGGCGAGTCCGTCACCGTTACTCAAGCAGGACTATACGCCTTTGAATTGCTTCTCAAACTTATGCAGGTTTCCTCTCGATGTTTTCCTTCACCGTAAAGCTCGGGGTGTGACTATTTACTGTACTCAAGTTGAGAAAAACTCATTGGTACAGTTGGGATTTGAACTTGCAATCTTTGTGTTGCAGGCAACTACTGGAACCACTCAGCCACCACGGCTCTTTTAAAGTTTTTTTATAATATTATAAATTAATTCATGAATGTATTATTATCTCTGGCTGTCTCCATTTATGTCACAATCGGTGCCAAATTTATGTCACAAATATTAATTAATACGTGACATTACATACATCACTGAAATAATTAATTTTGGCACATGTTTAATGCCTGGTCATAAATTATGTACGCTCGTTACAGCTGGTGGCTACTGAAATGAGTTTTCAAATTAAAGTATGATTATTTACATATTACACTAAGATTCTCAGCTTAACCAACTGAGGCTATCCTTTTTGATGAAGATTTACTGAAGAAGTTTTTTTTAAGAATTAAATTTTTAAGAAGACGTTTTTTGTTTATATCAAAGTTCATGTTTACATAAAAGTACCTGAGCATTGCGCTTGCGCATAGAAATGCTAGATCTGGGATTACAATTACACTACAGGTTTTTTAACACTTTCTATATTAGCAATTTATCACATCCTGAATTTTGGACTGTAGGGAAACCGGCATAGAAAACCTGCTGATTATAAAAAAAAAAAGATGTCTCAATGGTCTTACGTACCTGAGAAACGGCAATGGAGCCACCATCTATCTCGTTTACATTGGCTTTTTAACGAGAATATAAACTTGGCTGATAAATGTCTTAACTCTCTCTACTCTCAACTTTCGTTGAATGAAGTACGCTATACAAATAAATGTTAGTCATAAAATCCAGGGAACGAAGGAGCGAGTAGCTCCTAGTAATCTTTATTAACCTCCGCATTCGATTTAAATCCCATACATTCGTCACAACGCAACTGACCGAATGACCGTCCAATTCGGAAACCTTTCAATCGGATTAATATTAAATCGGATTTGCTTGTTGGCTCTATCCATCAGAATGTTTGACGCATTCCAACTTCAGCAGTATAATTTATTAAGGTCATCGTACCTAAACTTTTTTTTAAATTGATTTACCCTTAAAATTCGTTAAAATTAGTGAAAAACTTTATTGATTATATTTTAAACCAAAAATTTAATTCAAATGCTTTTTTTGCACATCACAGGAATTTTAAGTGCCAACAGATGAGTAAATCATTAAAATTTTATAGCTTGTCTTGTCTAGGCATATTATTATACAATATGACAAGTCTTTCAAGGAATCCTACTAAGATGAAATCACGAACAGAGAAGTCGTTTACCATATTTTGTAGCATTAAAACGCTCCGTTTTATTTAAATTCTAGAGTTTATCTTACATACTTAACAAGTGAGCTGACAGCGAGATTAAACTTCGCACCATACAAAGCTACTTTGTTGAGAGTATTGCGACATCTAAGCACTCGGTCTAGTGCTGTTACTACATGCATTTATAAAAAGAGTATTTGTAAAGACGAGTTAAGGCTATACAAATCTTCTATGTATATAGCTTTTGCTATATTGAGCCTTTTATTGTACACAGTAAGCTTTGGTAACCAGAACTACATTACAGCACAACTTACATTTAAGCGTGTGAGCGGTATAGACTCCATATTATTTATTTATAGCCAATTGTGTCCTACTGCTGAACAAAGGCCTCCCTCCTATCTTTCCACTCCATATACACCTGTCTATTTAATATTCAAGGCTTGATGGCAATAGTACGTCATAGATACTTGACAGCTTTACCGAGTTGACAGTTTCAGTTAGATATCTCGCGGGTCCCGCTAGGGTAGGCAAAGAGAGTAGAGCATTAGTGCTTACAGAGCTTGATCTTGTAAAATAAGTTTATAAGATTAAAGTGAAACTGTTACTATGTGCGTCACCAACTTTAACTGAACACAAAAGAAAACTTATGATGTTGTATGTTTTACGAATTGTAGCGGTTTCATTGCTATTATTTCAATTTAATATTTTACTATACGCGGCTTATAGGTGCGCAATTAAGTGTGATTGTCTAATTTGGGCAACTTTGAAGACTTAACAATCGGCCTTAATGAGGCTCGGCTTTACCACCCCAAAACCATTGCGTTAATGCTCCACAATATTCAAAGTTTTTATTTCAAAGCTAATTTCAGAATTTTCTTTTTCGGCCTAATTTTACAGCGTAATGTATAATAAATTGTTGTATGATATGACTCACAATGAAATATTTATTCTATTCAGAAAATGATGTTAACAAAAAAATACAAAAATAGGTAACGACATACAATGTCGGTATAAATATTTGAAACAATTTGTAGTTTACATAACGACAAATAATGAAAATATAAAATGGTTTGTTTCAAAATAGATAAACGAAATACATTCTTTTTTCGATTCTATATTTTGTATTTAGCTAACGTTAGCCGCCGAACTTTACTATGAAGGTGTAATTATGTCGACTAGTTTTATCACCTTCTCTAGAATATAACTGGCAATAAGTATAAATTGTCTCAAAATAACCTGTCTGAAGGTACGCAATTAGTAATGTTTACGATTGTCTCCTTTACATGAAAACGTATTAACGCCACTATATATGGAATATTTATTATTCCTAAAAGTTTTTTTTATCCTTCCCTCGCGTGGTGAGATATTCGGAAACTTTTAATGCTACTTAACCGAACAATGGCGTGACTAAAAAGGCCTTCGGTCAAGCACTTCTTACATGTTGTGCAAACATAGCTAAAGACACCCACTATAGGGTTGAGACCTGTTCTTAGAGTTAGGAGCACTTCAGTATAGATGTTTCAACAGCTAATTTCAAAAGACAATTTATTTTATTCCGAAATGTTATAAATACAAAAAAAACATATGATTGTACCCAGATTTGGCGTTGCTGTCGAGCGTAGCACTGCTGTTGTATACTGGACAAGATACCAAGGAATTTTTGAAAAAAAAAAAAAATTGATGTAGTTTTATTTTGTGGTTAAGTGTTGTTCCCATTAGTAGTTATAACCAATACTAAAGTAAATTAAATATCAAATTCTTGGAATCCCAGAGGATGTTGTGCAGACTTGTATGGCTTCCTTGTAGGTAGACTTCGTGGTATAATGGATGTACGTCGATTTGCATTAGTCGTGGGTACGCTCTCCTCAACGCGAGCTCCTGGCATAATGGAGAACCGCCTGCAATTAAACGCTTGTTAATTAATTGGAATGGAGGATTTATGAGGGTGTTCATACGTGTTCAATTATTACCATGAATACCTAGTATTAGATCGTTTGGACATCGCATTTGTAATTTGACTTTACAGTGAGTTTCATAGCAGAAATTATAAACGGATAGCATATTAAAACCAGGTAATCTAATATGAGGCAATGCTAATTGCTAAATTTTATTTATTTATTTATTCTCCATCCTAAAGCTATTTTTAAAGTATACCCAGTACAATATCGCAGACTTATTATAATATTATTAATACATATACCTTAAATTACTAACCGATAAATAGAGATAACTTACATACATACATATCATCACGCCGAGTCCCTAACGGGGTAGGCAGAGAGTATAGAGCGCCAGTTCTCTCTAGACTTACATACCTGTTTCGCTTCGTCCACATTCATCAGTCTCTTCATACATGCTCGTCGGTTTCGAGTACTCTTAACGTTCCCGTCCTTCAGAGTCCGATCTATTTGATCCAGGTAGTTGAACGTGGCCTTCCTCTGCCTCTTCTTGCACACACTTTTGCTTTGTATATCTGTTTCGTCAATCTTTCTTCACTCATCCTTTCTATGTGTCCAAACCAACGTAACATGCCTTCTTCATCTTTACAATCACGCCCTCATTCACGCCAGTTGATTTGCAAATCTCTTCATTGCGGATTCGATCTAATATCGTGACGCCGCACATTTTCCAAAGAGATCGCATCTCGACTGCATTCAAGCTATTTTCATACTTCCTCTGACATACCCAGGATTCGCTGCCATACAATAAGGTAGGTACCAATATCGCGTTGTGGACAGCAACTCGAGCATTCTTGCTCAGACTTTTACTGCCCATCAACGCTGACATGGCTTCATTCACCTTATTTCCG
>JACCPG010009841.1:0-14334 GCA_016069955.1 Drepana arcuata | reverse complement strand
TAATGACAGGCATTTCGGCGTAATGTGATAAGTCGGGCGACGAAATGTAATTTTGTTTGTCACAACAAGGGTTATTACAATTATGCCTCCACTGATAGCCCCGGTGAGTGGGGCCTTCGCCCAGCTGTGGGCTTAATAGACCATTACCTTGCTTTAAGTCATTATGTTTTTAATTTGAAGATATTCGCTAAAGAACTCGTGTGAACAAGGGTGTGATTTTGTTGAGGAAGAAAATTTATGTTGGTTTGTACATACGTATAGAAAGGATGAGTGAAGAAATATTGACGAAAAATATTTACAATGGGACATGTATGAAGAAACTGATGAATGTAGATGAAGTGGAAGAAGTCTGTCTAGAGAGAACTCTACTTTCTGCCTACTCAGAAAGGGACTCGACGGGATGCTATGCATGTTTTAATATGATATTGTTAAGTCTAAGAAAGTGAAAACCAACGAACTTAGAATCGTTTGACCGTATAACAATGTCGTTGTATAGTCATTGGAGAATTTCCAGACTTGTAAACAAGTATTTGTATTGAATAAAAATATTAAAATATTTTTAAGGATAATATATCCTCACGCATTCGCACTAGGGTCCCCGAAGTAGTAGGCAGAGGTGTATATACGTAATAACCATAACGTAATAACCAATAATAATATAGGTAATAACCATACGCCCACTTTTTGAAGGAAGTTGGTTATTATTCACAAATTGACTTTAAAAACTAATACCTACTACGGTAACAAAGACCCTCGCTGTCGAGAGTTGCTCGCTCGTGTGTTCAAGAGTTCGCATATGTCCAGGGATATATTTATTTAGAAGAATTCCAAGAACAATATATTCGTGAACATATCTTTTGAACGTAGTAGTAGTACATAGTAGTTTATTATATTTCTATTTCAGCAACTTAAAGAAATAGTGTGCTTTACAAATTGTCGTGTTGAGTCAGCGTAATGACATAACGATTAGGGTTGTAGCATTTGTCACGATACGTTCAAAAGATGCTTTTTCGTTAGTGACAACCCTATTTATAGATACCTACCTATAACTAGAAGCAGTATCTATATTCACGCCACAAAACCTTACATTTGAGCCATGTATAAATGTAGGTATACATTTTATTACAACCGTTTACTAGATTCTCTCGATGTTAGAACACGAACAAAGGGTTTTTCGTCACGTAAGGCGCTATGAATAGAAATGAAAATGACGACTTACACACCATGGCGCATGAACGCTATGTCCGGAATTGGGTCAATAGGAATAAGCAGACAGACCTTCACACTGAATCTTTATCAACGTCTTTTAAAATGTCCATTTTATTTTTCCACGGTCAGCGAACACCCACTTACCTCAAGAATATATTACCATTAATTGTGTCAATAAAAATTCCTATCACGTTTTGTTTTGATGAAAGTAACTGCCACTGCTTATAAAAGTAATTTTTTACTGTTAAAGACCACATTTTAAGCAATTTCTTTATAAAATGTATCAACAACGCTCTACTTTGCCGGCGTTTATGAAGCATGAATGTAGGTATGTACATTCGTTCTTTAATCTCTTCTAAAACGTCAAAAGATTTATTCGCTCCCGCAAGTTATTGTAATATACGAAATAATTATTCTTAAGTCGTGAACCGACAAACACTGACTTTTTCTCGACTTAAGAATAATTATTTCAGGGTTGCCGGGGTTCGAACCACGATTTAAAAATAATATTAGATAGACTAAGTATATCGGAAGCTGTATACTATAAGCTAGTTTAAGGTGTCTATAGGTGAGATCTAAAAAATGTGGCATATTAATCTTCGTAATGGTACGCACTCTCAGTCTGATGTCTTTTAAAAAGCGCGGTTTCAAGGCACAAATTTCAAATATAAGATGTATTCATAAAAAAAAAATATTAAGTTGATAAATGAACGAATTATAAGAGGTGAAGCATTTTCCAGAGGTATTATGAAAACATATTTTTTACCCAAAACCGTTTTCGTTCATTGTGCCTCTTTTGATATTCAATCCATCCTTTCAACGGCCCGACCTCTTGAACGAATGGTACAGCAATTAGCAATATTTACAAAGATATTATAAAATCCTCTTGGGTTCGGTTTAAGTACCTCATTTGCATATACACTCGAATAAGTGGCTCGTCATTACACATTTCAATTCCTAAAGCAAACTGTCATCGTCATTATCATATCATCTCGCCGTGATAGACATACTTAAGTACGGGGTAGACATACTTAAGTACTATTGCTGTAACATAAGAGCCGTGGTGGCCGAGTGGTTCGAGCAGTCGCCTGCGACGCAAAGGTCGCAAGTTCGAATCCCGACTGTATCAATGAGTTTTTCTAAACTTAAGTACAGTGATTAGTCACACCACGAGCTTTACGGTGAAGGAAAACGTCGAGAGGAAACCTGCATACGTCTGAGAAGAAATTCGGCGCTGGCGATGGCGATGGACTCGCCATCTGTCACGTTGGCACCTAATATACCTCTAGCGGAAAGTGGGTGTGGGGGTATTATCTATACACCTCTGCCTACCCCTTCGGGGACCATTGTGGGAAAGCGTGAGGTATACCTAATGATTCGAAAAAGGACCAACCCGAACCGTGCACCTTTTTCGACGTTTTATAAGTGCCCACCTAGGCCTATGTGAAATAATAAATGGGATTTGATTTGATTTGACAGAGAGTATAGAGCGCTAGTTCTCCCTAGACTTACTTACCTCTTTCGCTTCTTCCACGTTCATCAGTCTCTTCATACATGCTTGTCGGTTTTCGAATACTCTTGACGTCCTAAAGCAAACCAAATAGGTTCAAATATTTTTGAGCGAATTTCAGGACCAGCTAATATCGGCCTAAGTCGCAATTGTGATGAATTGAGTACAGCGGTTGAAGTTGAAACAAATAATTTCCAAGAGCTAATTCCATGCAGATGAAGTAGCCGATGCCAAGAATATATCAAGATAAGTCTATGGATCCACCGGAGCTATATCTTCACCCCTCGTGGGAAAAAGGGGCCCCGAAGGAATCCGCATACACCCACTTTTCGCCAGAGGTAAATTTAAGGGGCCAACGTAACAGATGACGAGTCCATCACCGTTACTGAAGCACGACTCGACTATACATATTTGAATTTCTTCTCATACGAATACAGCTTTCCGTTCGATGTTTTCTTTCGCCTTTCAGAAAAACTCATAGGACAGTCGGGGTTCGAAGTTGCAAAATTTGTTTCTTATTATGTATTAAAATTATACATACATATGTACATCAATATTCCCGCAACGATTGTTTCGGAGAAAATAACTAGGAGGAGAATTTAATCTCAAGTTTGTTTTAACAATACTTAAGTAGTTACTTTTATGAGTACCTACCTACGCGTGAACAAAGATTTCCCATGATGGCTCAAACGTCCATACCGATTTACGAACATGCGTACAAAATGAAGTAAATATTTATATAATTTCTATGTAACATGTACCCAAGGGTATTTATCCCATAGTCCCATAGTCCCATCAATCTTGGGTTAACTGACGGATGAAATAAATTCTTCACTGGGTCAAAAGATCTGCCTTTTGAAGTCAAGTGTTGAGTAATCGAATGACCTGCTTTTGACGGGACATGTATTAATGTAATCTCACAGTAGTTTAATACTATGGACCCAGAATTCTTAATAACATAAACATCATTATCGTGTGTGTGTATGTGATATGGTGAAGGATGACATAAGGAAATCTGCATCAGAGAACAAAATCAAAAGACGTATATTTAAATTTGTCATCCTTGCGAAACAGATGTTGTTGACAGATGAACTCGCCATCTCTCACGTTGACACTTAAAATATCACCGGCAAAAATTGGGTGTGTGTACTATACACCTCTCCTTCGGCTCGACCTTTGTTGGAAAGCATGAGGATATGATATGTTTCTATGTAATTTTCCTTACAAGTTACTGATTGACTCCCCGTGTGTGTCCTACGGCTTGTGTACCGGAGATTGTTTGACTTGTGGCTCCCGACTACCCTTAACAGCACCTGTCACCCGCGGAGATTCATACCCACGCATAAGAACTTAACAGGTCTCGCACGGTTTCATTAACCCTCCATTGAGGTTTTCCCTAGTACGAGTAGTTCACAAAGGAAAGAAGAGAGTGATATCAGCTGAGCATGAAACGCCCTTCAGTGTCCATTGGCAACGATAAATGCCTTACCAACAGGCTGAGGAATGCTTCTACCCAATTTGGTTTGCCGATTAGCCACACCACGATTTGCGGTAAGACCTATCCATGATAGAATATCCACCTAATTATAAAAAAATAAGCTTATATAATGGTACTATATATACTTATATAGTGGTCAAAATAATGGTACTGGAAATATGTCGTGAAAATTTACAATGATAATATACGACTGTGCCGATGTTAATATCAAATGTCATAAAATGTATCTACGTACATATAATACGAAGTTCTTAATACTTTGACGTGTTTATCTCGTTGTAAAGTTAAATTAACTTGAGTAAACAAGGTAACGTTGCGGGTACAACTCTTGCAGGCTCCAAACTGAATTATGAATTCGTTTAAAAATGCCCTCTCTTTCTTCGTTGGCGAAGGATTGTTCTTTTATGAGAATGTTGTTTATCAGTTTCTTGTTTCTGGAACAATCTAATCTCCATCATTGTTATTTATTCTTGGAGTAAAGAGTTAACATTTAATATTACCTCTTTAAATTGCTTAACAATACTCAAACTTCTTATGATTTATATTTTTTTTAAATATATATACAGTTTGTTTGTTCTTCCTTTATGCAGAATAAAATTATTCGTACAATTGAGAAAATTATAGATAGCATCCTGACAGGTTTCTGAACGATCATCATCAGCATCGTCATCATCATCATCGCCATCATCATCATCATCGTCACCACTCTTGTGACATAGACCTGATGAAAATCGCTGGGCCTCATTGTCGGACGGACCAGCCGCGAGGCCTATGTTCAGCATTGCACAGAGATAGGCTGAAATGATGATGATGCTGATGATGAAAAGTATGAATCACAAAGTACGCAAGTTTGTGAAGATGTTTATCCCCCTTTGACGTTAAAATTACAAAACTAAATTGGATGAAATTTGGCACAGATATAGATTATTAGCTAGATTAGTATATAAGATATTTTTTATTCTAGATTATAAACTATGAGGCTAGTTTATATTTAAATTATTTTACCGCACAATCCTCAGAGGATTTTTTCACCCAGCCAGGAGATTGGGCTGGCTGTTTTAGAAGTAGACCTTCATATATGGTACTGGTACTTCACACTTGGTGTGAACTTTTCTATATATCTAATACTGCATCGCACCAAAGAGAGCTTCTTACCCATTTATATATCAAAATTACCACGCGTTGTTCAGAGTAATATGTAGCACACTAAAAATACCAGAGTACACTGTTTTTAAAGATACTTTTTTCCCCTTTCACAACCACCACAGTTAAGTAGTCACACTGTTTTTAAAGATACTTCCCTTTCCGGATATTTCATAATGAGTCGTTCACTTTATGTGCTTAAGCTTTGGCTTGAATTAATTGTATAGATGATCCAAGTACCTACTCTCGAAGATTGGGCTATCTTTCCATTACAGGAGACCGCTCTAATTAATATTAAATTTCAGATGCCAACCGCAGATAAGTGTCTTGTAACTTTCAGAAATTCGTGTTTCAACCGAGACGTTCGTCAAAGCGAAACAAAATCATAAAAAGTATCCTGATAGGAAGTTAATTAGTAACTTTCATAGTTCTCTTTGTAGAAATGTAAAATGTTATTATACATACTAGCAGCGCCCGCGACTTCATCCGCGTGGAGTTTAACAAAAAAGTTTTTGTTTAGTTTCTAAAGGAAAAGTAGCCTTAGTTACTCCTTTTTACATCAGCGAAAGTCTCGTTGAAATCGGCCCAGCCGTTTCAGAGATTATCCAGAACAAACAGACAGACAGACTGACAAAATAAAATAAAAAAATATTTTGGTTTATAAATCATAAGCATGTGGTAAAAAGCGGTTATTTTAATATTACAAACAGACACTCTAATATTATTTATTTGTATGTATCATTACGAGCTTTACAGTGAAGAAAAACATCGAGAGGAAACCTGCATATGTCTGAGAAGAATATATTAAATTATTTATGTAAACTTATTTAAATTAGCTAGTTAAACTATTGTTTTTAATTAATAATTAATGTAAAATAAAAAATAAAAATGATAACTATAATGAAATAAATGTGAAAAATAAGAATGAGGTGTAATAAGACACTGTTCTTCCCGAGATATATTTAGGTGTTATTGTGAAAGATTGTTTTCTCAAAGGATGCGTTCTTTGTCGTAAGTGGTGAAGTACACCTTAAGTACAAGTAGTACTGTACTGAAGGTTTACTTTAGATCAGAATATGAAATATAAATACAATGCCAATATAATATATTATTTCCTCATTATTCTTTATGGGTGTTCTCTATCAAGAAGGTTCGCGTGTCAAATGAGCTTTACACGGAAACGCCATAAAATCCGACTGCTCCTATCTTATTGCTATCATTATAAGATCCAATTTTCCTTGGGAAACAAAAACAAATTTATTTCCTCGAAAATTCTTAGATAAATTAACGAGTTACTTGATCATAAACAAACAAAGTTCGGAGGTTACAATGTCAATTAATACAAACTTTTCCCAATAAAAATTAAGTTACAGCGGAAAATTTCAAGTTCGTATGTAAATTTAAGATTTCGTCGAATTAATTTTGGTAAGTTTTAATCGAAAATTATGGGAATTGTTACCTACGGCGTGATGAAACTCGTGCCAGGCTGTAGTTTGATTTAAATACAAATTACGCAAATCGTATTTTATGAAACAGATGGGTATTTGGAAACTACGTATGCGATTTAATTTGATAAGCGTTTAGATTAAACACTGGGTTTATATTATATATGAAAGTCGAGCGAGAACAGGGGCGTGCCCGATCTCTAGATTCACATGTATCTAGATAATGTAATATAATAATAATATATCCTCACGCCTTCTCACAAGGGTCCCCGAAGGGGTAGGCAGAGGTGTATAGGTAATACCCACACACCCACTTTCCGCCAGAGGTATATTAGGTGCCAACGTGACAGATGGCGAGTCCATCGCCGTTACTCAAGCACGACTATACATACGCCTTTTGAATTTCTTCTCAGACGTATGCAGGTTTTCTCTCGATGTTTTCCATCACGTGCAGTTATAAGTCACGCCACAAGGGTATATATACCCTTGCTCTAATTCGTGTACTGTTGACATTCCCATCCCTGTGTGTTCAATTTATCTAAGTAGCTAGTTTTAAATATCCATGTTAAGAATACCTTTGACAAAACCCTCTTATAACTTGTGTATCTGTGCTAAGCTTACACTCTGTGCCACATTAACTTTTTCATTAACTTTTTTTACATCATTATTATTCCAAATGCACTTTGCTGCGTACGTGTAATGACAGATGCAACTCAAAAAAGTCTGTACCAATCGCAATGTAATTTTAACTCTAAATTCAGCTAGTTAAAGTTTATATTTAATAGTAGCGAAAATGCCTGTATTTCTACAAAATGCTCTTCTGACAAAATGGCGGCAATATTTCAGAAAAAATATGCCACATAATGAGATAAGCTTCAGTTTTACCAGGATTGTGATAAAATATTACTGCTGTATATATTTTCCATCTGAATTTATATAAGAGACTTCCACTGAAAAAATGCTCCATTCCGTTTTCCTGTTAATTTATTACTGGCAAGGAAATTTTCAGTAAGATTACATACTCTTTTCTTTAATAGCAACAAACGTTGCTTATAGTAATAACTATTCTTATAATATTAAGTATTAATTTTGTAAAATCATTAGAAAAAACTTTTAAAAAACATAAAAAGTATATTAAAATAGGCAAATAAATTAAGAAAATGTATTAATATATAAAATAATATGTAAAAGAATAGAAAGTACAAAAGAACAAGTACACAAAGGAAAAAAGAATAATATGCAGAAAAGAAAGCAAGAAAATCACAAACTCCAAAATACCCAAAAAATGGCAAATAATGTTAAAAAAAGAGCTAAACAAGGACTCTGGCCACAAATATAATTAAAAAAAACTATTTTTATCTATTATTCATAACAATATACAACCCTTCGTTATTATATGAATATCCTCTTTTCGCGGAAAATATATTTTTATAGCAACGTGACAGATGGCAGTTTCTTCCGTAGGAACACAACTATTCCTATACAATTAAAAACACATAGTATAGTAAAAAACATATTTATAAGATCTAACATGCAAATTCTGTATATTTCTCGACCTAAATCCGTCTCCTTAAATTCGCATTTTATGCTAGAAATTATAGTTAATCCCCCAGCGTGTTTAATTGTACAAACAAATTATTTGCGAGCGTTTAATCCGCAGTACAATTAATTAAACGATGAACTGGGAGAACGAGGATTTTATCACAAATTATATGTAATGATATAGATATTTAAATATCCTCACGCCTTCCCACAAGGGTCTCCAAAGGGGTAGGCAGAGGTGTATAGGTAATACCCAAACACCCACTTTGCGCCAGAGATATATTTTAGGTGCCAATGTGATAGATGGCAAATCCATCACCTTTACTCCAGCACGACTAAGCACGCGTCTTTGAGTTGCTTCTCAGGCATATGCAGGCTTCCTCTCGATGTTTACCTATAACCTATATTTAATAAGCTAAATGGAAGACTAACATGTATAATAATATACTCGTAAGACCGATAATTATCTAAAGGGTATTAAAACCGATCAAGAGGCTCTATCGATCATCGATACGTAGGTACTCGACTTAAGCTCGTGGCCTCAATCAATCGGAGCTACGTAGCCGGAGCTACGGCGTAGCACGTACCGCTACGTGATTTCGTAGCTGAATTCCTTAGCCGAAACCTAAACAAGAATTTATTGAATTATGTGTATAAGATTATAAAATGGTATTGGATTTATACCTCCAAACCCGTTGCTGGCAGTGCTACTCGTAACCCCTAATTTTCTTTTCCAGACCAGGTTTCAGAACTGTTTCCACAATTCAAAGGGACTTTATTACTGTGATGATATCCTCTTTTACGTAGGTTAATACCACGAGTTCGTTTCGCACAATGAAATCGATGTCAACTCATTTATATCTCGAAAGGTAAACTTTTATAACAATTATTATTTAAATTTTCCAGGATTTCGAATACATAAAAAAACTGTAGAAATTAAATGACACTGGTAGCAGATACATTTTCAATTATTAATATTCAGTTCACGTCAATGGGTTCATGATGTGATGCGACAACGAAGCGGTTTATCTTATGTTTTCCGAAAGCGGAATTCAAAATAAAATTGAATCAAGTATTTATTTAAATTGCTTTCACTTCATTGCGGATCCGATCTAACATCGTTATGCCAAACATTTTTCAAAGGGAACCTGGCTTACAATACCGTCTATCTTACTTCTCTCATCCTTTCTATACGAATAAGTATTTCCAAACAAACTTGTCTTTATATATATAAATTCTAAATCTTTACAATCACACCGATGCCCGTTGCTTTGAGAATCTCTTCATAGCGAATTCGCTTACTCACTTATACTTATTCGGGAACTTAGTATATAATATAAGAGACATGACAGATGAAAGCTTTTAAGTCTACCGCTAAAACGAATCTTACAGAAATAAGCTCATATCCCAAACTCATATCGCTGCATAAACCAAATATTACAATATCAAAGTCCATATATCAAGCTAAGCAGGATACACAACAAACCTTCCCGAGATATCGCTCCAGCATTACCCTATTGTCGCGACGTTTCCCATCTCTTTCCCTCTCGCCGAAACTGACGTATGTAGAAGAAACAAATGATCTTCCAAGGGTAAAATATTATTGAATATACTAACAGTATTCTCACTATCTTTTATTTGATAGAAAAGGTATCCTGGAGTAATTTCCTGGCTGTTATTTCAATTTGAGTGTACGACGTTATATAAGTAACTATGTTATATATATAAGAGCCTACAACAGGCTGGCTACAACAGACAAGTAGTTAAATAGAATCACCTATGAAACAAAGATAACTGATTCAAACCCCGGCTCAGTACAAATGAGTTTTTATTATATAATAATATAATATATCCTCACGCCTTCCCACAAGGGTCCCTGAAGGGGTAGGCAGAGGTGTATAGGTGATACCCACACACCCACTTTCCGCCAGAGGTATATTAGGTGCCAACGTGACAGACGGCGAGTCCATCGCCGTTACTCAAGCACGACTATACATACGCCTTTGAATTTCTTCTCAGACGTATGCAGGTTTCCTCTCGATGTTTTCCTTCACCGTAAAGCTCGTGGTGGTTCGAGTAGTCGCCTGCGACATAAGATCGCAAGTTCGAATCCCGTCTGTACCAATGAATTTTTCTGAACTTAAGTACAGTGGTTAGTCACATCATAAGCTTTACGTAAAGGAAAGCATCGAGAGGAAACTTGCATACGTCTGAGAAGCTATTCAAAATGTATACGTGCTTGAGTAACCATTTTTACACCTCTGCCTACCTGATATATTGGTAGTACGGACGTTAAATACAACGTGACGTCTAACGTGAATGAAACCGCATTTTAAGTAGCATTTAAAAGCAATATCATTGAAGGCTAGGTATTAATTATTCCCTCGGTCTTTGATGCTAACCGTTGAAATGGTAAAAAAGTCAAACGTTCTTTGAACCAATAGTCTTCCGGTCAATGAAAAAAACTTGTGACAGTAAGGCATGCTTTACACTGGTTGAATGTTTGCAAATATACCTTATGGTATATGATTTTATGATATATCTTCAGGCTTTCCCACAAAGGCCCTCGAAGGAGATAGGCAGATAGTACCCATACACCCACTTTGCGCCAGAAATATATTTTATCCGAGTCCATCGCCGTTACTCTAGCACTACTATACATACATACGCCTTTGAATTTCTTCTCAAAAGTATGCAGGTTTCATTCAAGCATTAATGTTTTTATTTGTTTAAATTTGAGCTATTTTCATGCTTTCTCTTACTAACCTTTTCCAACCCCTTCGGAGATGCATGTGGGAAGGTGTGAAGATATATACATATTGTAGCTGTGGAATGAGCTCCCCGTTGAGGTTTTCCCTGGAGAGTACAGCATGGAGTTCTTCAAGAAGGGTGTGAAAAGATTCCTGCAGGGTCGGCAGCGCGCGAGTGATACCCCTGGTGTTGCAAGCGTCCATAGGCGGCGGTAACCGCTTACCATCAGGCGGGCCGCATGCTTGTTTACCACCCAAGTGGTATAGAAAAAAAAATTAGCTTAATTATAGTTTTTCGGTGTGGAACTTATTTTCATAGGAAGTGACTCCATTTTTGAAAATGAAAAGAGAGTGAACGAACCCTTATAGAATTAATACTTCTTTTTTTTTTTTTTATACAACTAGAGTGGCAAACAAGCATACGGCCCACCTAATAGAAAAAGGTTCCCGCAGCCTATTTACGCGTACAATACCGAAGTATCACTTGCGCGTTGCTACTCTGTGTTCGGAGAGTTATACTGTACTGGCAGCATAATGGGACAAATCCCTCTGCTACCAACACAATATAACAATCCTCCCCCTCCCCAAGGAGCTCATTACTGGAAACCTTATTACCGCGTAGGAACACAACACAATAAATTGTGTTATTTGGCTACGGACTTCTATAAGGTGGAGGTCCTGCCCCAGTCGGGCAGCTCCAAATTAAATTAGAACGGGAAACCCGTTGTGCCCTACCTCTCTTACTTCTCTGTATTGAATGAAATCTAGGAAATACTTTTCGTACGTTTTCTTTTCGCGTATCAATCGGATTGCGTATAGATTTTAAGGGCGTATTAATATCATTTCTTATAAAGTTGGATCTACATTTACAAATTTTCAGTATTACAAAGAATGATGTATTCTCGCATGTAGTACGCATACACGATTTTGTTAGACACATAATAGAAAGTGAGGCGACAGATTTGATAACTCGTATCAACGTGTAGTTATAGATATCTAGATGCCGACGTGACAGTCTTGACAGATGCCGAGATTACTCACAAACTATAGTTTGCATTTGAATGCGTTATACATTTATTTATTAGATATATGCCCATTTCACCACCATAAAACTTTTTTTTTTATTCAACAAGCAGCAAACAAGCATACGGCCCACCCGATGGAAAACGGTTACCGCAGCCTATTTACGCTTACAATACCGAAGTATCACTTGCGCGTTGCCACTCTGTGCTCGGAGAATTATACTGTATTGGCAGCATAATGGAACTAATCCCTCTGCTGCCAACACAATATAACAATCCTCCCCCTCCCCAACTGGAAACCTTATTCACCGCGTAGGAACACAACACAAATAATTGTGTTATTTGGCTACGGACTTCTATAAGGTGGAGGTCCTGCCCCAGTCAGGCAGCTTAACTTGTGGTGCGGAAAGACTTTAATCAAGAACTTTTAAGTTCGGAAAGATCATCACTTCGAACCGAGCCTTTAACCTAGCCTCAATAATTGTATGTACAAAATTATTTATTTATTAACACCAAATTTATACCATGTTTTTTGCAAATAAATGATGATTATTATTATTATTATTACAAAAAATATTAAATAAACAATGTATCTACATCTTAATGCGTGTACAAGGTTGGGCATACAAGTAGGAATAAATTATAATGTATTTCATATTTAAAAGCTTGGCGTCTTTTTGTAACACCCCTAGAGGCTTTTATTTTGTTGTCAGAGTTTTTCTTCATTTTTTTGTCCGTAACAACATTTTATTTAATGTGAAATATATCCTTAGAACTGCAGACAAAATAAATATTGCGCGTCTTGATGAGAAATCTTATACTTTATTTACATTTGATTAACATTTGACTTGGCGACGGGGAAGCCAAAGAGTAAATGACGATTTATTTTCTCATGATGTTCCTTTGTCAACACGCGGATGGCAACACTGACTACAATAATTGTTTTACATGAGACGGGTGCTTGTTTTGATCGTAAAAAAAAACAAATATTATAATAATAATAATAATATAATATATCCTCACGCCTTCCCACAAGGGTCGCCGAATGGGTAGGCAGAGGTGTATAGGTAATACCCACACACCCACCTTCCGCCAGAGGTATATTAGGTGCCAACGTGACAGATGGCGAGTCCAACAACGAGAGGAAACCTGCATACATTTGATAAGACAGTTTTCAGTTGCCGTCACTCAGGCACTAACTACGAATAACTGAAGAACTCGCCGATTTTCATTCCGCCTCGGATAAAGTACCTAGCTTTCTTTTCATTGATTCCTTTCACCGGAGCATTTGTGCACAAAGCTCTCTGCTCAGACGGGAGAAGACATTGGTTCAAACCACCAATGTTTGAACATGCTATCTTAACTAACAAAAGACTGCTGAAATCAGTCAGCCATAACGGCTCTCACCTAAAGTTTTGATTAGCAATATATTAATCTGTTTATTTACCGTGCTCTGATTCCCGAACCACTGTTTGCGTTCCATTATCATTTCTTAGTTATTCAGCTTACAAGTATAAATTTTACATCAACATAGCTCCGCGAGTTGATGGCTTGTTTATGCAATGCCGGTTTGTAGTTATTTGGAGTTCAACATTTAACATAACTAGCATTTGCAGGCAAATTCTGCATAATTGGATGATGCTCAAGATTCCTGGTAGCCATCATATGATAACGTATGATATGATAAAGATGTACCTACATAGATAATATGTCGTAGACTTATGCTAGGAAATATTTTAAATATACTGACGCCTTCACACAAGGGTCCCCGAAGGGGTAGGTAAAGGTGTATAGGTAGGACCCACACACCTACCTTCCGCCAAAGATATATATTTTAGGTACCAACGTGACAGACGGCGAGTCCATCGCCGTTACTCAAGCACGACTATTCATACGTAATATTGTAAATGTGAAAGTTTGCGAAGATGTTTCTAAACTTTATACGCATAAACTACGAAATAGATTTTCACGAAACTTTACAATAATATAGCTCATATTTCAGAACAACATGTGCACTAAAATGCATAAAGATATTGTGTATGGTCAAAATATAACGAAAGGATCAAATCCGCGATTGAGCCCACAAGGCATGGCTAGTGAGTAATACTATAAATAAGAGTAATAATAATATAATATAATATATCCTCACGCCTTCCCACAAGGGTCCCCGAAGGGGTAGGCAGAGGTGTATAGGTAATACCCACACACCCACTTT
>JACCPG010009838.1:0-16810 GCA_016069955.1 Drepana arcuata | reverse complement strand
TAAAATTGCATTCCTCATACAATCTAATGATATCGTAGTTATAACAGATTAGTTAATGTTCTAATCGATACTAATAAATAAAATTTAAGTGTCTTTTTTGTAATAACTTAAATTATATTTTTTCTGAATGCGTTCCATACAAATACAATTTATACAAATTCTATCTGTCTGTTCCGACTAATGACACGGCTTTTACTGGCAGATAGGATAGCTAATGTTATAAGAAGATACTTGGATATTTTAATTTTCCTAAGATATATGATATGTATATGTATAATTCATATAACGCGGATGAAGTCGGGAGGCATAGCTTGTACCCGATTTCAAGGCAAGCTACGAAGTAGGTCATCGCAGTTATAAAACATCAAAGTTCTACTAATTAAACGATATCACTTTGATATTTTCTAGTATTTTTTTTTTTTTTTTATACAACAAGAATGGATAACAAGCATACGGCCCACCTGATGGGAAACGGTTACCGTAGCCTATTTACGCTCACGATACCGAAGTATTACTTGCGCGTTGCCACTCTGTGTTCGGAGAGTTACAGTGTGTTGGCGGCATAATGGTTTTAATCCCACTGCTTCCAACACAATGTAACAATCCTCCCCCCTCCCCAAGGAGCTCATTTCTGGAAACCTTATTCACCGCGTAGGAACACAACACAAAAAATTGTGTTATTTGGCTACGGACTTCTATAAGGTGGAGGTCCTGCCCCAGTCGGGCAACTCCAAATTCGAACGGGAAACCCGTTATGGCCTACCTCTCTTATATAGTATATTATTCTATCAACGAACAGTTTAAAAAAATGATTCTACAAATCTGAAGTAATGACTACGAGCAGTACGAACGCATAGTGCAAAGTGAAAGCAGGTTCAATTCCGTCAATGAGTAGCCCGATTCGGGCAATTTGTTCGGAAATAGTTTAATCAAACGTTGCGTTGGGTTAGTAGTAATTAAGAAGGCGACAGCCCCAGTATATTGCTTCCTCAGATTAACTCCCGCTCCCAGTTAATTTCCCGCATTTCAGAACTGCTCGCTTCAGAGAAATACCATCACGAGACCTCCTGAAGAGACACTAATATAAGTAATTTGTGAAATCATTCGCATATTAATGATCCAGTATATTAATACTGGAGTAGACATTTGGTATATTATGCTCACAGTATCGGGTATACAAAATGCAATCTATCGCGTACTGTGTTTTGCCCCAAGTAAAATATATATCATAAATTTAAGACGTCTTGTCGTCTTTTCTGATCTAAATCCTTTGTTTGTCCTCTGGCTAGCGCAATCTCCTTGCCTTCCCTATATACCAAGACATATAACTTTACTTTGATCTGCCTAATATATGTACAATACGAAAGTATTTTACAGCAGCGTCATATAGACCAAAGACCATTTAAATAAGTAAATGATACACAATGATATAATTATACATATTTAAACGCGAAATGTAAGCACTCACATTTGCGCAAGAGAAAAGATAAACGCACATATGTGTGTCGGTTCATTTATTCTCAGATCAAGCGTAAACAATCCCTAAAACTCTGCGCGATCTTCATGTCTCTGCATAATCTCCAGTTATAAAAGGTATTAAGTGGGAACAATACTAGACGAGAGGTATTTCGAATCCATTAATTCGTTCTGTGCCCCCTCAGCCTGTCCTCAAGCAATATTTAGATATTCTCCAAACGCGATTTAGATATAGAACCAATTGTTTTCATTAATATAGTAGGCATTTGAATGAAGTTAAATAATTATCAGACCACGGAACACGCGCCGTGGGGAAATCCTGCTAAAGACGTGAAGACTTGTTAATGACGTCTTAATGACGACGCTCCTCGCTACTTCCCTTTAATATACATATAAACATCGCCTAACCAGATACTCAAGTCTAAGTACACACAATCATATTGAAGAGATTAGGTACTAGAATTATTGCAAAGACATTTGTTTTGCTGTACGCTTATTGTATTGGGACATGATTGCTAGACGCGTAACACTTTAGTACTTTTTTTTTACTTATTGTCTGTGTAAAATTACATAATTTATACCACGGTCCCGAGCAGAACTAGAACAATAAAATTTTTATGGTTTTTTAGAACGATATTTGAACAATTACAATACTTTAATCCGTTTTAGGTAACCTAAGCAATGAATCTTGAATCTTGATGTATTGCCGGTTATCCGCGCGGGTATCGTAAACGTTCGCGATTCATCACTTTTATGTGCAAAGCCCTGTACAATAAACGGGCAACTTATAGCTAGCAATTTATATTATTTCATAAAAGAGCTATCAAAGTTTTTTTTCTTTTAATTTCACGGGATCCCGCGATGGATAGGCTGATTTTGATCTACAGCAAATTGTAAATGTAAATATTTTTAACCATAGATATTGCCAATCGTCTTTCAAATAAATTAGTTTAAATTGAAATTTTATTTTATTATCTTATTATAAATAATATCTGTACACTTTTCCTTTTAAATACTTTGCTCAGTATGTGAGATGGGTTAATTTTCTCAAGCCATAAAACACACAACCTAAAGTATCAAGACTAAAGAAACATGCTATAAATTTCCCACAAAGAAAATGGAATGGTTTCATTTAGTGGTTTTATCTTAAACAAAGCTAGAATAAATCTACTCAATACTTTTTGTAGAACTTTGAAAATTCTAAACTGAGGGCATTATTAAAAAAGTTATGGCACTTTTTTAAGAATGCGTAGGCACAAATAAATCGCCGTTAAATACAGTCGTCTCTTTCGCATTCTGGAATAATTTATTTATTTACACACACCTTAACATCCTTACAGTAGGTATACTAATATGATGTTAAAAGAAAATTATAATAATAATAACATTAATAATAAACTAATTTACAATATAACAAAATACACTTTAAAAACTTATATATTATCAAATAGTTTCTAAGAATTTCTAACTATTTCTGCGAGTTTCGGCAGGGTCTGGTGATGTATATCTATATCATTAGACATGGTGTTGATCAAACTAATGGCTCTCGAACGGGGAGATGATGATGACCACAGTATACATTGTAATCTTTGATGATATAATTAAGTCGTGGCTGTTCCCTGTTCTATAGATAGTGCCATCCACGAAGACGCGCCACAACAATTCCTAGTCGAGGGGTTCACGGGACACGGGAAGTATTACGCGACTCTATTAATTGTAGTGTGCGTGTGCACTCATGGGTAAACAGTGTGTAGCAATACTCAAACATTAGTGGAAAGCGCGTCTTCGTGGATGGCACTACCTATATCATAAATTGTAATCTATATATTATATGTATATATAGGAGATCCCATTTTTGAACTGACCGGTGTAGAGGTCAGCTAAGAACGGATTCTGTGAAACCCCACCCGCAAGGTGGAGTGCAGGGAGATCCCATTTGTGAGCGAGAGATCTAATTTGGATATCGCAGGAACTATAACGCTGATTGACTTAACATTTTGTTGGAGTATTCTTTACGCAGTGTAGAGGTCAGCTTCGAACGGATTTTATGAAACTCCACCCGTAAGATGGAACGCGGGGAGATTCTATTTGTGAACTCATTCATCACGAAATCTAAGGAATTAAGGCCGATTGCCTTGCAATTTGGTAGGAGTATTCCTTACACGATGTAGAGGTCAGCTAAAAACGCTCAAATATCAAACAATGTTAATGAAAATCGGAAACCAAGACTATTCCAAATTCGCCTTTTTTCTCTTATTTAATAAATAACTAAATATTCAAAGATTTGTAATGTGATCATAGGCACATATTTTTGTGCGCTTAAATTGCAAACGCTGGGTAAACCTTACCTAATGAATGTACTACGGAGTAGTATATCTTCAAATGATCGATATAAAAGTCCGCGATTGTATTTAATTATCTCTAAAGGATATACCACCATTACCATTTTTATCTTTTACATTATTATTAGTATCAATATTCCACCCGTGCGAAGCCGGGGCGGGCAGCTAGTAATATTATAAATGCTAAAGGGTGAGAGCCGTGGTGGCCGAGTGGTTCTAGCAGGTACCTGCGACGCAAAGGTCGCAAGTTCGAATCCCGACTGTACCAATGAGTTTTCCTGAACTTAAGTACAGTGATTAGTCACACCACGAGCTTTACGGTGAAGGAAAACATCGAGAAGAAACCTGCATACGTCTGAGAAGAAATTCAAAGGCGTATGTATAGTCGTGCTTGGGTAACGACGATGGACTCGCCATCTGTCACGTTGGCACCTAATATACCTCTGGCGGAAAGTGGGTACATATACCTCTCATACCGAGGGGCAGAGCTAGTCATAACTAAAACAAGTTACAAGAGCAATGGTTACCTTCTGCGTCTATCTAAGAATAGATACCTCAATGAAATGGTGACACATTATAGGGTATGTCTCCTTTGTTGGTGTGTCGGAAATATTAGACGCGTTCCGCTCAATTTGCAGCTGAATCAACCTGAATGTTCCCTTTGTAGAACCTACTTACTCAATTAAGCTAACGTTATTCTAAAGGCTATCAACGCAGCGTGCCAAACAACAGGGCAACCACCCTGATATGATTTTACCCATACATTATATGCATACAAATCTGTGCTAGCCGTGCGGTTAGAAAAGTTTCCTGCAAATTAAAGATTGCAAGCTCGAATACAGACCTACTAATAAGGTTTCTGAACATAAGTACAGTGATTGGTCACACCATGGGCTTTACGGTGAAGGAAAACAGGAGAAGGGTAGAAATATTCATCATATCATTTGTACTGTACATTTACCTTCGACATGTAGATACAAAAGACTGATGAATGTAGAAAAAGCGAAAGAATAGATGTCAGTCTAGAGAGAACTGTAACTCGTTAGGGCTTGATGATTTATGTATATTATTTTACACCAACCTTTTTTACAAACAAAGTATTTTGAATTGACTAAACGGTTTGACCTCCAACCTGGGCCTACACCACCGGACTAACATTCCTCTAGTTATGTTTAAATGGTCCCAAAACAAATAAAAGGAAACTTATACAATAAGGAAATTTCAATAAAATTTCAAAACTTTATGGACTATCGTAAACTCAGAACCAAAAATGTATCTTATTCGGTATCGAATAGAATAGAATAGAATATTGTTTATTTGTATAACATGAGTGAACATATTGGTATCAGTATGAGATTATATTCAATGAAATATTTACGTTGTCTTTTACAACTTTCAACGAAGATATAGTTTAATATGTATAATTATGAGATAAGGGCAATACGAAATTGATGACCATCCGTAAATTAAGAGAGTCTTGTTGAGTGTCGTGCCTTTTGGTAACATGCCAGAAATCATTTGAAATCTATCGATTACGACAATAAAAATTCGTTTTTCTTATAACCAGTGACTATTAATGTAGAAATAAAGTTTAATTAGGATATGTTTATTTAAAAAATGCTGGAAAAAATGCCTATCTGCAAAATTCGTTTTTCTTATCGAGCTGTGAGCAACAGACTAAGGCGTGGGCTTTATTGTTCAATATGTATTTCAGACATCATTCCCAATAATTCTCGCTACATTACAAAAACAAAACGAATATACATTTAAAATACAATTTACTTGATTTCTTATATACACATAACTAATTAACGTTTCATGACACCATTCGAGCCCTTAAAATCATGTTTTTCATTCTAAGATCTTTCAATAATTAATAATTAGTCGCATCCATTGCAGCAAGTACATACAGTAGCTATATCTAACAGTATTCCTATATCAATATTCAATAACATTTATGTTGACAAATTTACTGCTGTTATAATACTATACAATGAAAATATATATATATATATATATATATATCCTCACGCCTTCCCACAAGGGTCCCCGAAGGGGTAGGCAGAGGTATATAGGTAATACCCACACACCTACTTTCCGCCAGAGGTATATTAGGTGCCAACGTGACAGATGGCGAGTCCATCGCCGTTACTCAAGCACGACTATACATACGCCTTTGAATTTCTTCTCAGACGTATGCGGGTTTCCTCACGATGTTTTCCTTCACCGTAAAGCTCGTGGTGTGACTAATCACTGTACTTAAGTTCAGAAAAACTCATTGGTACAGTCGGGATTCGAACTTGCGACCTTTGCGTCGCAGGCAACTGCTCGAACCACTCGGCCACCACGGCTCCACAATGAAAATGACAAAATTATTTATAATACTAAGTCTGGATATGGCTACACTGTCAATCAGCTAAAGACCCTCGTTACCAGTTCAAGTTTGGCAATGTATGGCATATAGTTAATCGTCGTTCACATTATTTTCAAGTTACTTAATTAACTGCATGTATCATTATTTAAAACTTATCGGCATTCTTAGTTAGTAAACAGCATAATAAAAAATGTTTTATCCATAATCCATTAGCATTGAAAGCCCAAATGGGGCAGGGATAGGTGAGTCAAAACTCTAAATGATTACATTGAAATTTCATTTCAAATCCTAAGAAGATATAAAGTAATTAGACTTTTACTGTCCTGCAGGCATCAATATATCTTGAGAATTAGTAGCAGAGGTGGATGCTGTTCGCGGCCGTTGGCTTGACCCTCGTGACCCCTGGAAGGGTCTTTATGACAGAACATAGAATATTATATTGGTACAATGACTGCAATCAATTTACATGACTTCTGGCCAGTACTTTACAGATTCATACACTGTAGAGTCGAGTTTGTTCCCTTAAAAATATTGTCGGCGACAAAACAAAGAAACCATCAGAAAAAACTAATGACATTAAAAAAATGTATATGCTTGTATACCGCATGTATTACATAAAACAAGTGATCCATAAACACATATCTGGACTATACTAATAACACATACATAGTTCTATTTTGTTTGCTTACATCCCGATACAACCCATCTCTCACATACATTTGCCAAAGTTTAATTTCGGCCCGGATTTATAAATTACTGTGAAACTTTGATTGCGTAGGTAACTCTTGTGTACTGGGGCTTGAAATAGAGAATAATATTAAAGCTACAAAACTATTTTCCATTAATAAATCCTTTCATCAGAAAGTTATCGATGGTTTCTGGGCTTCATAATGCTCAAATGGTTTACCGACATCACGCACTCACGAGGAAACTACAATGTTTTACAAAGAGCTAACTTATATGTTCTAGTTTAGGACTTATTATATAATGTGAATAAGGATATTTTTATACAGCAAATTAATTTTCTGGCTAAAACAAGTATATATATATATATATATATATATATATATATACGTATATACTTATTTAATACATATTTCGATATATTTTCACGGCTTTCCACAATGGCCCCCGAAGAGGTAGACAGAGGTGTGTGGGTAGTACCCACACATTGCGATCTTTGTGTTACATGTTCGAACCTCTTTCAGGGCCGTGGTAGGCTCTCATAAATGAATATATAACAGTAAAATAAATATAACCTCCTTAATCCACAAAGGTGATCAAACTCTGTACATATACACATGTAAGTATATTGACTTTGACCAGGTCATCTCTCAGGTGCTAAAATTTCGTCGGTATAATGTGTGCCGCGACATTTTTCACACACTACTATAAAATTCTGAAACAATTAAACAAAATGTTTTGAGCAAGCGAGAAATTATCCCCTAAAAACCCTGATATGTTGATATAAATTGCAATACTATTTTAAATGATTCTCTCCTTCACATCCAATCATTATTCATGAATCATGTGTACTTACAAGATTGTACTGCTGCCTCAATAGGTCCATCGCTATGTTGTAATTGTGTTCCGATTTCGGTGAATATTTCTCCATTAGACTGACGGAACGTTCCGCTAGTTCCTCCAGCTGCAAGAGGCCCGTGGGCTCCGGCTGAAGCCTTAACTCCTGACGACCGCGCCCAAGCCTTGCGCCCCAAGTGTGGTGGCTTCTCCCTCTGACTCGCTTACTCTGCTCTAGCTCTGGTAACTTCACCATTGTCTTAATACAAATGATAACTATCACGTAAATACACATCATTTATACAGCCTAGTGTTCATTAGTCAGTCACAGCACTCATTAATGAATATATTAACTAATTAATGTAAGCAAATACGAGGGACATTTTAATCCAGCGAATGCGTGTGAACTGGTGCTGTGAGATAAACAATGGCAATTCATCACAAACAACGATGCAGTTCTGAATAATTATTTTTAAAACGAGGTTATAAAAATAACACGTGTAAATAAAAGACCTCAAAGAACAATAGACAAACAGATAGCTCTTCCATTCGAAACGTTTAGAAGTAAACATAATCTGTCCTGCGCAGTCCTATGTAGGCTCCACTTATTGTTAGTATCTTTCCGGTGATTTGAAACGAAGGTCAATTTGCCGAAGGACAAGGCAAATATGATTTTTCGGCGACATGTAGTAATGCATCGAAATGTGAATAATCATAACCAATACAACGGAGGTCCAGCAAGGCTGGTGCAGCTTGAAAAGCTAGCCGAAATCGCAGTTAGTTCCATGAAGACACTCTCCACCGACCCCAATATTCATCAAGCAGCAATGGATCGACTGCGGGAGCTGTTCAATTTAGTAAGTTTAAATTATTATTTTATCTTCCTCTCAGCTTCAAGGTGGATTAAAACATCTTGAATACTTCAAGTTTTGTAATCATCATGCCCTCAATGTGTTAAGTCAATTATTTTGTTGGATTCTTGCGTAACGATTACATAGATGCCATTGTACGTCTAATCTATTACTTCCCAACCCCTATTTATACGTGAGGAAATTGAAAATATTATTAATAAGTGACTGTCGCTGACGTAATTACATGATTGAATAATATAACGGTAATTACATATCTATGAGTAACACGAATGAGTTATGTTGACTTCACGATCAACAATAATAACATTTGATGAAAGCCACCGTGTAATTTGAGGCCATTAATGTTTTTATTGTATCCGAATGAAATGTAGTTTTATGTTACTCTATATTGGTCGCTTTGTTTGTGTGTTCATTAATTTTGATTGTTTTTGGGTAAAACAAATATGTGTAATTCGTTTCCTCATTGCGTACACGCCCGGAATTCGCTTCCGCAATTCCTAAAGCTCGCATAGCAATTACCTCGTCTTCACATTTTCACCGACGCATTGATTAACTATTTCTGCCTAACTGAATAATAAATATTTTTTTCCTTGTAAGTAAACGTATTACTTTTGGTTTTTCCCAGTGAATGCATTATTTATGTTAATATTAAACCAATTTGTTAAAGGAATTCATGATGCGATGCGATGTATGCGGCACGAACCACCACCAAGATGCTATCACAGCGCCGGAGCGCTAGCGTTCAACTTCATATTTATATTCCAATGTATTCAATTTTGTAAATATATACCGTAGCAATTTGTATAGGTTACAGGCGTTCCGAATCGTAGATGAAATGTAAATCAATCTCCTTATTTAATATAACGTAGGTATTAAGAAGGTGCAAAATTTCATAAATGTGACACTAGGTACTTCTCAGAAGTCTAGGTACTTCTGAGAAATATAGATAAAATAAGTTGTATTGTGGTCGATTTTATAGCATAGTCCCGTTTGATGGTACGTTTAGTACGTCCCAGATAGTACCAATTATTGGTAATATATCCTCACGCCTTCCCACAAGGGTCCCCGAAGGGGTAGGCAGAGGTGTATAGGTAATACCCACACACCCACTTTTTCGCCAGAGGTATATTAGGTGCCAACGTGACAGATGGCGAGTCCATCGCCGTTACTCCAGCACGACTATACATACGCCTTTGAATTTCTTCTAAGACGTATGCAGGTTTCCTCTCGATGTTTTCCTTCACCGTTCAGCTCGTGGTGTGACTAATCACTGTACTTAAGTTCAGAAAAAACTCATTGGTACAGTCGGGATTCGAACTTGCGACCTTTGCGTCGCAGGCAACTGCTCGAACCACTCGGCCACCACGGCTCAGATTATTGACAATTATTTGTATTATTAGTAAATTGTAACATATAGTTACGACCTTGACAAAATTATATGCTTTGTTTCGCGATTCGATTTAAAATATGACTTGATCATAATGTTGAATGTATGAAGTGTTTATTTCAATTTAATTATATTTATGTATATGCCTACTTTTATATATGTATATGTAAAAGTAGTACTTTATCACAGAACCACTTTCGTGACTCTATCTTTCTCTCTCTCTCTGCTGCGGATTTTGATGTTTTTGAGGTATGCCACATTGGGCACCCACTTAAACGTTTGTAATTGTGTAAGCAAAAAGTCTGCGATGTCGCTAAGAGCATAATAACCTTGAATAAATTTATCGTTCTATCTGGTGTTTTTGTTATATCGGAAGCAAGCCAATTTAAGGTATTTCCTGTTAAGGCGTTTATTTTTTGCAGTCCTAAAAGAAACGAGAACTGAAATAAGAGTTCCGAGTCTGCAACTTCTTTTTATACTACAAAAGTGGCAACGACATTCAGCCCTTCAGATGTAAAGTAGCTATATTCATGAAATTGCTTTTAGCATATTCTTATGTTGTAGAGTTTTTAAAATCTTTCTTATCTTGGGAATACAAAACTGCATAGGGGCAGTGGCAGTCATGTAACTCCAATTTACAGCGCCAGCGCCAAAGCTCATAAGCGCCGAAGATCATAGTTAACAACAGAAATTCGTTAAGAAAAGAATTATTTGTGTGTGACGTCGTCTATGAAAGTAATCAAAACAGCCAATTCGTCAATGGTAAGTTTGCAAAGGACGAATTGCAATGATGGATATAAACCACAAAGAGGCGGCATTACGCCGCTGGCTTCCAAAGTAATCCGGATAAAGCCGGCAATTAAAATACTTATCCTGTTCGGTATTTCATCTCGGTTCTTGTACATAAGTCTATTTCAAAATTATTGCGGTTTTATCCTCCAGCCATTATGATTTCCACGCGTGTAACATAAGCGCTCGCGTCTACATTTATATCTTTGCAAATTTGAAACTAGATTTATATTCCTATTTCGTTTTATTGAGCTTCGGTCTACTACGGAAGAAATACATATAAATACGTTCGTGCAGGTACCAGAAATTACAGTGTTTAACCATTAACGGGGAGAAATAAATCTTTACTTCGTCTTATCGCAAGGGTAGAGGAAGAGGTAGACAGTGTGACACCACTCATAGGTGCCAATTAGGCGATTGCAAGTCTGTCTCACAAGCACAACTGTATGTGAGCCTACTTCTGAAATGGACCTATGAATTATTTCCATCACCGTCAAGTTGATTGTGTACGTAAGTTTATAAAACGTCATTGTATACGTATAGTCAGGGTTGTAAACATTCGTCAGTTATAAAGTTAATTCCTTAATCAAGTAGGAACCTCTTAGTACCTTTTACTATTAATACACTAAGAAACTAGACAACTGAATAAAAAAATATGCGTCAGTACTTGATACGATACAAGGGTCAATATAGTGTAAGCAATCATGGTTATTACGAGGATCACAATAAAATATGTTTTATTTATTTGTTAGTATGTGTCAAGTTTTTTTTACCTTCTAGCCATCAACAATAACTCTGCAAACGTAAATGCAAGATTATAGTTACGTTTGAAATTAAATGTTCGCGTGGAAAATAATTTTCCTCGTGACCAGCCTTTCTTATCCCGACTGTACCTACGGACCATCGGAGCTTAAACCTGCAATATTGTTGATTGTTAATGACCACCAAATACTTACGGCAACCAAATTAATCTTTAAAGATATATTTCTTCTCTGCGTGTGTTTGTCACTGAACTCCTAAACGACTGAACCGATTTTCATTAAATTTTCTGTGTCTTCAGGTGGATTCGAGAATGGTTTAGATTCATAATTGAACCCCATAGGTGTCGCTGTCGTGTTTCAGGAAATTATTTTTTTTTACCCGAGCGAGCGAGCTGTGCTGGACAGCTGGTAACCCAACACACTATCACTACAGGACTTATGTACTGTGTGACGACTGTATTTATGTATAAAAATAAATAGAGAATAAAATAATATCCTCACGCCTTCCCACAGGGGTCTTCGAAGGGGTAGGCAGAGGTGTATAGTTAATACCCACACACACACACACTTTCTGTTTATTAGGTGCCAACGTGACAGATAGCGAGTCCATCGCCCTTACTCAAGCACGACTATATATACGCCTTTGAATTTCTTCTCAGACGTATGCAGGATTCCTCTCAATGTTATCCTTCAATTCAAATAGAAAACAATTCCATTTTACATGTTAAAATGTGTATTAAGCTCTATTGAGCGTAAGTATTTAAAGTCTGCCCGTTATTTCTAATCCTAATTGGATAGACGCCAAGTAAGCGGGTTCATAGAAACTACGTACTATTCTCCAAACGTTTTAACTAACCACGCCTTCCCGAACAAACATTTAAATACCCTTGTTTTGACTCTTTATATACCTTTATATGGTATTTAATTCCATCACTTTCATATATGTAGCGCCTTTAATTTATTATTTACCTTTGCAACTAGGGAACAATTGACAGGCATTGTTCCCTAGTTGCAAAGGTTAATCATAATTCATAACACCTACGAATATCGCGTGGCAATCAATCAATCTCTAGCCTTTGCTTAGGAATTTCTCGATTATTAAGATTTCTAGATTGAGAAACAAGCAAGGCGGTGTAATTATTATTATTCCGTGAAGCGCAGACTAATCAATCACCAAGTTTGCCGTGCGCCTGACGCTACCGACAATCTGTAGTCTGTTGAGTGTTGTCGATTCTCGTTATAGAACTATTAACTTCTATTGTTCTATTGTTGTGATTAACTAGATTAATTTGTCGACAGAGAAAGATGACTTTATCATTTACATAGCATCTCTCACAAAGCTTTTACTATCGAAATATATACAAATACAAAAATATTTATTTCGTTAACTAACATAATAAGTTGGTAATAACAAAAAGTTAAGCTTCCTTGTAAGTATGTACCTAATATACTTGTAGCAGGAGACTCCGCAAATGTGTAGGTACAAAGTAAATGAGTTTGTAGCTAAGTGTGTAATTTCGCAGATCTACATAATTATAATGATGTATTGTATAAGTGATAAACATATAAGATTATAATTTATAATCCTTCAACCTATGTTCTTATAATTTAAATAATGTGTGTATAGCCGGTGTGCCTATATTAAATTAAATAAAAACACAAATAGCTGATAAATATTACACTTTGTCACACAATAAAAAAGTTTTTTGGTTAGGTGAGATCGACCTATACCTGCTTACCATCAAGCGCGCCATATAATTGGCCCTATACGGGTTAGCAAAATTTTTAGATATGAAAAAGTCATAATAAACTTAATAGGCATAATGAGTGCCTTTTAAACAAATACTGCAGAAATGTACATGCATACGTACATTTGATATTTAAATCTGACTCCCTCAGATCACACTATAAAACACATTTCTAAGTTACTTGAGCTATGCTAACCTGTATATTTACACATCTATATATTCCATACTATTCGGGCACTTATTTTAATCCAAACCGTTAACGACAAACCCGAGTTTAATACGAGAAAACTCTACGAATCTCTTAGTTATTTATTTTTCTTCCCCAACTCATGAGGTCTGTCTGGCTCACTCGGGGGGAAAGTGTTATTGTTCATAAATTATTGAAAAAAATGGGAAATGTTACGAGTACCGAGTGCTCGTACTACGTGCTTATGAGATCGTCACAAACATCTCCCGCGGGTGAAATAGCCTACCGAGATGCGCTAGTGATGTGTACACTGTCTTGCCTGACAGCTGTCAGTGAGCTTCGTTTGGCGCGGTCACTTACAATGACAGCTGACAGCGATTTGTAAAAGCGAGTTCTAAATAATATTTTTAATTCCGCTCCATACATACGTAACTAGTCTAACTATTAAAATACCTATATTATGAATCATCGCATTATAAGATCAAACTACACGTCAATTGGACATACACGTACGAGTAATCAAGAAACCTTTTATAGCGTTGCTTAGTATGTAATATCACAGATCTTTAGGTGCTATGAAACATTTATCTTGCTTGCTCTGATCTTAGCTTGAGCTGGATCATAAAACTGTCATATACTTACGTACATTAGGACATGTTTGTCCAAACACATTTAAAGGAGAGTCATTCGCGCGTTGTCTATAAATTAATTGGTATATGTTCCATAAAAACTACTATTAAGAAAAACATACGAAGTTCCATGGAGACCGTAACGAACATAATAATATGAGTTTATAGCATCTATAAACATTTAATGGTAAACATTTATATAGGTGTACTGACAAATCATACTGAAACCGCACATTTGCCAATAAATTGCTGACAGGTGTAGTCTTTTATATGGTATGTTATCACCACAAGATATGTACCAATAAATGGCACAGATTTAAGCCCTATTAAGTTAGACATTAAATTCTGCTTCACACAAAATAATACGTCCGTAATTACTATTATTGAATATATACAAGTAAAGAGCCGTGCTGGCTGAGTGATTAACACCTTTGAAGTCCAAATAGCAAGTTCGAACCCCGGCAATATGCACTACAAGCTTCACAGTGAAGATAAACGTCGCAAAGAAACCTTTCCGCAAAACCATTTGAGAAAACATTTAGGACCTATGGACCTGGCTAACGGGAACGGACTCGCCATCATATCTCCGGCGATAAGATGGCTTATACACTTGTACCAGTACCCCTACGGGGTCCTTTGAGAGAAGGTGTGAAGGAAAATTCTGTTGTATGACAATGACGTAACTTTCTCCACACCTGAAATCACTACAATGGATAATGTGACCGTGAATAGAGAGGGATTTTGTCTCGAGGGACTGGACAGACATAAATGGAGAGAGCTATAGAGCTTCATCAGATAAACCGACAAGAGACATACTCCTAAGTTTGAGGCGAAGAACCGTACGTACAATGCAAAAGTCACTCACATTATTCCTTTAAATTTAGGTACTCGGTTTTGTAGTGTACATATTGTGCAAGTTGATTAAACGTAGTCGGTTAGCTAGTTGCCCTGAAGCGTGCTTAAAGTTTTGTTATGTTTATGTTGTGATGAGAAGCCACAGACCAACACGTGAGAGGTAAAATCTCAGAAATGTATAAATTATTTACAGGTGCCGTGACCCGAAGTACCAATGTTGCTCGGGCTCTGTTCACGGGTGAATTGTAAGTACATTCATTTGTGAGAATAAATAAATAATGACGCTATCTATTTATTTATATTTTATATCACAGGTGAACACTTAACCTGATAAATGAGATAGAAAGCCGTGGTTAAAGGCCATCATTGCCTACTGTTGGTATTTTAAATCAGTTGTGTAGTTAATATACCTATCCTACATCCGAAGATAGAAACTTTACCTATCTATATTATTTTTATAAACAGGCAGAGTTCGTTTGAATGCGTTAATCTGAGAAACTACCAATCCGATTTGAAAATATTATCCCATACCACACCGAAAATAGTAGCCCATTAATAGCGGAAGGCAATAGGCCATATATGTAATCATGCCATTACCCAAGAAGAGAAAGCGGAGCAGTCCAATTTAACGAGTAAAACCGCAAGGCACAGCTAATTTATAATACTAGCAGTCAAACGTCATCGCGTCCAGATTCATCGCAGTCACCGTTCATGAACCTTATGTAGGTAAATCATAATCATTCTGAGTCGAGTCTCCGGACTAGTAATTCTAGTGAATATTTAGCTAATGATTCAATTAGGGGAAGAGATATGATAACATAATGCCGCAGTTTATATTGTCGACTTTGGTATGTACAGAATGAAGCCCAGCCCATTACTTGTAATAAATAGGACGCTCATTAGGCAACAAATGGACACCATTGTGTACTGAACAATAATATTAGATATACTACGTAGAAAGGCGTGTAAGGTAATATTAATCAAGTTGTTAATTATATAAACTAGATTTCAACGTTATAGCGCGAGTTCCATTACGATCAATCATGATAATATCAATTGATAGATATGATAAACATTAAACAAATCCGAGAAACAACACTATTAATGAACGTTTGATTGTTTTTTGTACTTTTTATACCAATAGCAATTGAAAACCGTAGCTTTAGCTGCAGAAAGGAATAATATACAATAATGAACTGCGTTAGTATCATCTTTCTATTAAATGAATCCTCGATTTTACAAAGCGACTTCGTTGATGTAATTGGTGGTTTACATAATAAACCAACTCTTTAACTCACATAAAACTAATATAATGGACTAAAGTGCGTTCTACATCAATTTAATGCTCTTATTTGACAGACAAACATGAAATTACACTTTCGCTTGTATAATACTACTTGTTAGCTTATGAACATAAACACCTACTATGTACGGACGAATTTGTTCTTCAGATGGAAAAAACAGAGTATATGTGAAGAGTTGTTTATTACCCAATAACGCCAGAAAGACTGAACAGAAGTGGATGAAATTTAGACTAATAGCTGGATTAGCACATGTTATGCTATGTTACAGGTTATGCTTTATTCCAGAACAAAAAAGCACGCAATTACGCAGGTGAAGCCGCTCGTTAATCTAATCTATACCTACATACAAAATTATAAAATTGGAGTGTCTGTTTGTTATATTAAAATAACCGCTTTTTACCAAATGCTATATGTTTGTATGGATGCATGGAATGGATGTTTATACGATTCATAAACCAATATTTTATTTTTATTTTTGTCTTTCTGTCAATCGGTCTGTCTGTCTGTTTGTTCCGGATAATATCTGAAACGACTAGACCGATTTTAGCGGGAATTTCACTGACAG